>JAYJMH010016995.1:0-20943 GCA_036873815.1 Phacellophora camtschatica
AAAAGAAATTACAGACGATATTGATTTCGACGAAATTGTTAAGAGGTGGGCAAAGTTACCAAAAACAGGACGAGTTGTCAGTATTGGCCCAAAAGAATAAAATGCTTGTTACCTTGGAAATATTGGCATGTATTTTTATGTGTTTATAACTTTCTAACAACTTGAGTTACAATTAAAGTGTCTAACAACTTCAACTTGATGTACTAAGCTATTTTAAAATTAAAAACATTTTTGAATAAGAATTATTTGTAAATAAATGAAAAAGGTATAAAATAAGATTTCTTTTGTTTTATCTAATCTTAGCTTTTCTGGAGCTGGAATACAGTCGGTTCCAGTTTTTCAAAAATTCGGTCCCAAACGTATTGACAACCCCCCAATCATTTTGTCAATGTGCGCCCCTGTTTATAGCATGCACTCTTTCTAGCTTGTTAAAAAGTTACTCCCCTGAATTCGTTGTTGATACCTCAATCCCTTATTTTTTCATGGAAACCCTGCCCTCAGCAAATCTTCTATCATTAGTCATTACAAAGTTGCTTCGAAAAATATCAAATTACCATATTATTACGAAAAACCTTGAAAAATTCCTCCCTGATTTGTTCGAAGGCTTCAAAGTTTCAGCGAATTATAGTTTTAGTTGAAAGACTTGAAAGCCAGTAGTAAAATGGCAAATATTTTCCCGCCAAAACCTAAAGTGGTTGGGCCCTGTGTGAGTCTCGTGACTTCGTCATTCCAATCATTTTGATTAGGCCAGGAGCCGCTGTTGGCGACCATTTTTGTCGGCTGGTGGAATACTTCTCACTTCTGTGACGAGAGTGTTAGAGCATGGACTATGGTTAGTTAGAGTGTAAAGTATGAAAGGGCTATTCTGCAACTCTCGACATATAAATTTGTGATAAATAAGAGATTGCAATCCCATGGAAATTGTTTTCTATCTGTTGCACAACAAACTCTGTTTAAAAACAAAATTTCAAAATATGAAATATTTTCAGAAAAATGTTAGCAAAAACGATCAAAACTTACGTTCAATCTCTCTGGTAGCTTAATAAATATGTTTGCACGACTATTTCAGAAGAAGAAGAAGGATTCAAAAATTGGTTAGTTCAGCAAGGACAACTTTAGTATTGACTACCGTATTTTCTCCAATAAGGCGTTTATAATTTTTTATTAGATTTCAGAGGGAGCGTTCGATGGAGAGGGGTCGTTTAAAACACTTTAAAAAATTGTTGGAATGAACACATTTAAGCATATCGATCTCGTCTGATCTTTACCATTTATAAACATGCTCAAGCCTTTTTCTGAGGTTCATTGTTTTAGAGGGGAAGTTTATTGGAACATGGGCGTTTGAAAGAGAGGGGCGTTTATAACACTTTTAAAAAATTGCACGGGGCGTTTATTGGAGAGGGGGTTTAAAAGAGAGGGGGCGTTAATTAGAGAAAATACGGTAATCAGGCGCTTTGTTGTGATTTTGCATCTGACCAATCAGAGGCCTCTATTTGTGTTAATATTTCGATCAATATCTATGCGCCACGTTTATATAGGTGTCGCCGCCCCCCTGTGGCTCCCAACAGTTCCCATTGAAAAGTGGTCTCTTTCAAGTGCTGCGAGGCCGCGAGCCTCTTTTTCGATGTTTCCATGACGGAATAAAATGAAGATAAACAAAATGTTTTTTTTGTCTTAGAAGATCTTTCTGCTTAGTTGCACGTTGGGATTGAATTATAAACAGAATGCAATGTTAGAGAAATCGCTGCATACTCTTCATGTCAACTTGATTTGTCCGTTCTAGTTTTAGTATATGGCTGAGAAAAAGGTGAAAAAGTACCTATGAATGATATTGTATTATGTGTATGTGTATATATAGGATAGTCTGCTGTAACTAACTTATTCTTATTATTTATAGGCTACTGTAATATAATATAGCCTACAATTGTTTTGTTTTTTAATAATAAATAATATCTCTGTAGTAAGTCTTATGTAGTTTATGAATCATTCATTATTATGCATTTTATATCGTTTGTGTGATAATAAATAAGTGGTCTTTCCTTGTTTGGTTTTTATAATCTGTTATTTCAGCTTATATTGCCTTCCTTTGGTATTGCTCGGTGGTGTAGTGTGTGTGTGCTCACTCATACGAGATCAGTTTCAATGTGAAATGAAATTGCCATCATATGTTGGAAACTTTGTCACTGCGCGCCAAATGCATACCAAAAATGAATTTTTATTCTGTAATTTTACACCATTTAGTGTGTAAATATTCACCCTCATAAAAACCTTGCGCACCCGGTTTCAAGTGCTTTTCAAATATATTTGGCACACAATACAAAGTTTCCAACCTGGTGGAATTGATTTAGTTGCTTGAAGGATTCATTGGCAGAAATATCAGGTCTTTTATCAAATAAACTAATGATTCAGTTTAGTACCTTAATCCTCAAATTATAGATTAAAATACTACCACAAATTATTTACCTTCGTTTTTTCTCAAGGAATTTAAAGGTCACAAGGCAAAAGGTCTCAGAAATATGGAGGATGATGGGAAATACCATGCAAAAAACTGGAAGCATCTCAGCAAAAAGGAATTAGACAAGTTAAATGCACAAGAGAAAAGTAGATACTTAGCAGTGAGTTATTGGGTTTCTGTTTTTGAAACAGCTTTCATCTTGATTCCAGCAACCCATGAAAGGACGTACAAATTTCAAAGAAAATTTCAAATACAATGTTTTGGTGCTGTGACAATTAATTATAACAAGTGATAGGGAAAAATTAGCAATGTTTCTATTTTTCCTTTCGCTCATTAGGAAGGTTTGGAAAACAATTGAAATAAAAATTTCAAGAATAAACATGCAGAAAATGTGAAAAACAATTGAAATAAAAATTTCAAGAATAAACATGCGGAAAATGTTGTCCCCATGGGGCATCAAAAGGTTGTTTTTTCACTGCAAAATGCAATTTATTATGTTTTGCTACCTTTTAGAAAACAAGCTGAATTTTTAAAGATATAGATCTGTTTAATTGGTGTGATAATACATATTTATACCAGCAGTATTTCGAAATTATCTGAAACAAAAATTATACTCTACTTGGCAGGACTGATACACCTAATACATCTGTATATAAGTTATATCATTGATTAAATTATACTTTTTAGTTTTTTTAAATTTGTCACAATTGTAATTTTGTGAAGATATTTGGAATTGAATTAATTGCCTTCCAGATTAATTTCCAGAATTTCACAATCTTACATAATGCCATTGCAACATGCAACTGCGCATGCAACATCCTCATACCAGAAATCACATCGCATATATCAAATTAGGTTAAAGTGCCATCCCATGAGGCAAGCCCATACATACTCATAAACCACTAGAGAACATTTTATATAGAACTCCAACCTGCATTCTGTTGACCTGTGTGACATGTGTTTAAACCCACAATTATTACCCAGAGTTGTAGAGCTGTGGTGCTGAAGCAATGACATAGCATCCAGCTGCCCCTCCCAGTTTTTATATGACCTATCATTTTTGTTATGCTTGTTTTATATTATTGTTGCTTGTTAGACTGCCTACTTATGGAGCCACATCTGTTGGATACTGTCTATTCTGTTTTTCTTAGATGTTGGTCATTTACAATTAAAAGTTTGTAAATCTTTTCAATTTAAAATCAGCTAAAATCTTGCTGAAACGTGTTATTTGCCAATTGATAAACAACATTCTGTGTCTTATTATGTTCTCTAAAATATGAATGCATTTTTGGCAATGACTCTGTTTTTTTTGTAGTATGAAGATCCATCAAAAGATGCAAAAAACGGAATTGAAGCAAGTAGAAAAAGGATTTCTGAAGTTAAAAAGGAAATGAAAAGGTAAATATACAAAGAAATCTCGTATATAGGGTCACTAAAAGTCCTTCCAGATTTTAGAGGATTTAACAAAGAATTTTTGGCTGTTTTTTCAGGGGAAAAGGGGGTTTTGTATTTGAACTAATGTATTACTGGAGATCTCATTTCTTTTTACTGACTAGCTGCCTGTAATGTATAAATATACGATGTTGTAACAATTTTGTTCTGGTTTGAAACATACTTTGATGCTTCTATTTTTGGATTAGGTTATATGCTCCACCACCACCCCAAGATTTGTTGGAAGCACAAAAGCATAAACAGTTGATCGGACAATTAAAGTAAGTAAAATCTTGAAAATGTAAAATGAAAATGTAAAATGCATACTAAATTCTTTTAAATTAAAAATACATGATATATACTACTTAAAATTTTTATTCTATTTTATATCATAAAACATTTCATATTTTTCCAGTGCAGAATAAATAATTTTTTTTGTCATTTTAAACACATTTTAGGGCTGCAGAAGCAAGAAACAGAGGAAGACTCTTACGATTAAGATATCAAAAAAACCGGGTGAGAAATTGTACCACTTTAACTAATACTTATTTTCAGAATGTCATATGAGCTGTTAGCTATTTTGTAATTAAAAAATTTTAAATTTTATTCCGATTTTTTTATGGATTATATTTTCAATCTTTATTACATTGTTGAGATATTGTTTTTTCTTTCATTGATTGTTTCTCCTTATATTTGTAACCTGAATTTTAGTAACTTAGAATTTGACTTATTATGTGTACACTGTGAATTTGTTCTATGATTTTGAAAAACCAGATCAAATCAAATAGTGATTGACAAGTGGTACTGTGCAGCTTTTATATCTATGTCTGATGTCTATAACCAATGTTGCAAATTAACCTAACTTTGCTTAAATTAGCAACTGGTCTTGTACCCTTTTTCAGAAATAAGGCACCCCCTTTCTAGAATCTAGGTATTCCTTTTCTAATTAATTGATTTTCAGCTATCAATTATCACCAAATGCCCTTCCCTCAGGTTTGTTGTTAGATCATAATTGAGATAATGACATAGCACACACATCATCTCTAGATCTATGACAAACAACAGTTATAAAATCACTTCATCCATTCTCAATAAAAATTATTTGAAATGTGTATTTTAAGAATGATTAATATTTGTCATATTTAGTGATTCTATATGTTAATATCTCGACTATGATCTATTTGTTTTGACAAGATATGTAATGTAGATTACGTTTTATGTTTGTTTTGACAAGATTACGTTTTTTCCTTGAAAGGCAGAGGAAGTCAATCATTTAATATCATGCCAGCCAACTGCCATAAAAGCAATGCGATTGCAGACTCTTCTACCTTCGTATCCGAAGAAAATTGAAGTGAGAGATATTCTGGGAAAAGATGAGGTACATCCTTTTTGTAAACTTTTCAGTTTGGAAAAATACAGTATAAACTGTGTTCTTCCAATGCAAACCAGGGTAGGCTTAGTTTCCTGATGTCGTCCATGAATCTAATATTCTAACACATCAAATAATGGCCTTACCTTGTTATTTTTCTTCTAAAGCATCAATCAATATCAATTGTTCTTGAAGGAATTTCACATTTCTATTGTTATGCCACACTGCTTTGTCCTGATCTATAAAAAATTAGGTGTAAATATTTTTAGGAAAGTTGAAACTGAAAATATGTTCCTTTTATATATACATTTATGACACACTCACTACAACTTTTTAATCACGAAAATATTCGAGCGAACGCAAACACACTTGTTGAACTTTATAAACTATAAGCATAGCGATATTCTAATGTAGCATTGCTTATTACTTCCATGTATTGCAGGCCAATAAAAAAACTAAACAAAGCCATTAAACAGATGCAGCATAGCAAAATCAAAATATAACAGTACACTCATTTTATATCAACGCACTAACGTTTATATTAATGCTTCTTTTTTCCCTTGATTAATCTTTTGTTTTCTATTGTTTTGGTCAGAATTCAGGGTCTGAGTTTCTTATAAAGTGATTTCTTGCAAAGGCAGGACTTGACTGTATTAAAAAAGAAGCACTCTACTTTAAAAAACTGACACAATTTTCATAAATCCAAATCAAAAATTATCCATGCTGAGGCCCAAATCCATTGATAGATTGACAATTACGTTTTTGTTTGAGTTAAATTCCGCTATGTTGTTCTCATTCAACAAACCTTCAAACAAGTTGAAGTCCTGCATTAATCCTATGAAAGGTGTACCACAAGAATCAATTTTAGTTCCCATACTGTTTTCTTTATTTTCCTTTAATTTTTTTTAATTGAAATGAAAAATATACCAAAAATGGAGCCAAGACAACTTTTACAGATGGCACAAACGTCTTTAATTTTGATAAAAATCTTCAAACAAGTTGAAGTCCTGCATTAATCATATGAAAGGTGTACCACAAGAATCAATTTTAGGTCCCATACTGTTTTCTTTATCTTCCTTTAATTTTCTTTAATTGAAATGAAAAATATACCAAAAATGGAGCCAAGACGACTTTTACAGATGGCATAAACGTCTTAATTTTGATAAAAATTAGTAAGAACCTTCCCTGCATCAAGAATAAATTCTGAACTGAATTCCAAAGAAACTATAAGCGCTGCAAAGTAGGATACTACTAGGATCTTAAATCATAAGGAGCGCCGGTATCCTACATACTCAAGCCTTAAACAAAGTATACATACATGAAATCCTTTTCAAAAGTCTTAAAAAGCAACTGAAGGATTTGGTAATATGCTACTTGAAAAAAAAAAACTAAAGAATTCAAAAATGTCATTAGCACTGGATATATTAATATGTTGGTTAGTTGATTAATTATTTAGAAAAGATTAAAATTGACTATATATTTCGATCTCTTTTCAGAGGATACGAGTGGAGACATTGTTAGCTGATGAAATTGGATTAGAGACTGACAGAATACTCAGATAATTAATAAAATGTTTATCACTACACGTCTCACAACAAAGTAATTTTTCAAATATTTAGTTCATTAACTTTTAGGAAGGTAGGCATCTTACTTGAATGTAATTTTTTAACGTATATGCGAGTATGTTTTCACAGAATGAATATCTGTTTTCGTTTTTGATTTGCCTTTGCGTGTAAATGGTGATTTGGAATTTTCATTTTCATAGACATAAATTGTATTGCAATTATTATATAGGTGAAAATAAGTGATTATTAATTATTATTCCATAATTATTCTAATTATTCTAATTATTCCATATCAGCACAAAACATGCTGATGATTTGACAAAGAAGAACATTTTGAAATTCTTATGGCCGTAATATTTCATAAGAGGTAAACTGAAAATTTTGAGATCTCAGGATAAATTTTCCTTATTTTGCTTCAAAGCTCTTGTTTCAAAAGGCTGCAAATTTTTCATATGGTTTCTATTTTCTCCGAAAAATGTTCTTTTTGGACATTTTTGGGAATTTTGAAGGAAAGGTGCCAATGATTTTAGCTATGTTTTGTTTGCCAGTCAAAATCTCAGCTCAACACAAAGCTGACAGAACAGCTAGCATGTGTTTTCCACAAGGTTCTATAAATTTGTGTTATACTGTCAATACAAATTGATGCTCTACAAGGTTCATGCCTTGGTCCACTTTTGTTTCTAGTTTATATTAATGATCTTCCTCAGGCGGTCCAGGACTCCGCAGTTTCATGTCTGCTTATGATGCCGGTTTATGTCGAAAATCTGAAAGTATGACTCAGATGACTGAAGCTATAAATTAAGATTTTAAGAAACTGGATATTTGACCAGAATGCAATGCAAGAAGATTCAACATTTCAGGGCTTGCACATAAATATTTGAAAATTACGTGGTTTTTTATTTAAAGGGCATGCTTGCATTTTTACCTGAAATATTTGTTAACTTGAAGAAGCATTATTTATTTCCTTGCAGTCCATATTTCGACATTAAACAACATGCTTGCTTTAATGGCGTCTTGGGAGTTTAAAATTTGAAAAGATTCACTGATCAAACACCCAAATAGATACAGGAGCAAGCAGGCTGTTTCAATGTCAAAACGTGGACTGGTAATGAATTACCTTCCTTTAATAAATTTACTTAAAAGCTCACGAATGAGTGCAATTTTAATTCTCAGTTTTGGGCAGATTAATGAGATATCATAAGATGACTGGATGATATCTCAAGCTCTAAGTTTCCCCTTCGGATGTTGTTTTGAGGAGAATTAAAAATTCTTGTATTCAATTTTTAATGGATTTATATTCGAAATTTTGCTCAATGACATTTTTGAAATTTTCAAATGACTATCATTAGCTGCTGAATTTTTACAAGAATTTAAAGTTTAAGAATTTATAAAGGATTTGACCATGAAAAACGCTCGGGGTGAAACTTCATATATTGACTAACGTTTTCATTCCCAATCCGAATCTTAAATCAAAAAATTAATTGTATCCTACTTGACCACTATTGTATTGTTAATTTACACCATGGCAAAGCAAAACAATAGGCAGGCGAAACTGAATTGTTTTTCTCATTGTCAGAAAATTGTAATTGTAACATATTTACATGCAATAAGTTAGGTGTGAAATACAGTAATTAATTAATTTTTATCTTGATACATATGAATATATGTTTATATCAGGGTATATATTTCACGATACAATTAAAAGTACTAAATTGACTACAAAAATACGAATCACCAAAATAAGACAAACCATGCAATTCCCAAAACCATCCTATTTTTGAAATTTGGGCCAGCCAAACAAAGTACAGTTGATCCTCTCTAGCTCGAACTCTCTTGCTTATTTCGAGATTTCGCTCAGTTAACTCGAACTATTTTGTATATCCCAAGAGAGCCTGCAGTGTTGATTTAGTTTAGGTTATCTCAAAGATTTGCTATTTTGAACAAATTTACATTCCCCTTGAGAGTTCGAGATAGCGGTGTTCAACTGCACTGCCTTTTAAATTGATCCCCCGTGGAGTGAATTTTTACCAGAACTATCTTCTGTATCCCTTGAGAGCTTTTAGTGAGAGAATAGTTTGAAAAAAAATTCTGACTTTGTGCAAACAAAATGGCGTCATCAGCAAAATATGCAAAATGGTGGATAACTCGGAGATGAAATAAGATCAGCAAAATTTAAACGGCACTCCTTTTTGCATCAATAAAAACATTTCATCTCGTAGATATCTCTGTTAAAATTGAACATAAACATTGGTTTGTTTTTCTAGGTACTTACATTCATTGTATTTGCCTTTCTATTTGTAATAAGTCTAAGAACTATGGTCTAAGCGATCACACGGGCTTCATTGAAAAGCTTTTAACGAGAAAATGTCGAAATCTATACAACGTTTTAAGCAAGGTCGCCTACCTTGTATCAGTCGGTTTCATTTCCAGTGATGTTTCGGGACATAGTACACGGAGCGCTGCTGTGATTTCAAATTCTATCAAATGTCAGTTTGACCAATCAAAATCGCGCCTTTTGGTTCCCTGTGATTATCATTGATATCATATCACATTTCCAACTGACACCTGAATTTAAGACCACAAAATGATGTAATCGGGATCGAGGTTTGACAGCAAGTGCTCCGTGCACTGTGTCATGAAATAGCACTGGGAATAAAACAATTTCATTCAAGGTAGGCGCCCTTGTTTTCAGCAAAGAATAGGGAGACTTAGACTATACTCATTACAAAAGTCTCCAGTTCGCTCCTCCCCCTGATATTCCTCCGCTACACTAACTGAAGCGAGAACAACAACAACAAGGAGCGAATGTCTAAAAACGACTGAATGTTACTTTTTGGTATTGTTTTATGTTAATTTTATATTGGAGCCCCTCTTGTTATCTTAGTGACACTACATTACTGCTACCCCCTATTAACGGACTCAGGACTACCAAACATTTTCTAGAAGAGTTTAACGTTCCGAAACAAGTCTCATTCATTCAGCTAGGATGAGTTTCTTCAAGCCTTCAGCAACCAGTCTGGTTGGGTTGCTGGATAACAACTATTTTGCAAAGTAAGTTCAGCCTGAAAATCTCGTAGCCAATGTCACCCTTTCGAACTCTGCATCTTATTCTCTGTTGGTACGGCAAATCAATGGAGCAGCAGCAACTCAGATTTTGCAAGCATTTTTCTGCAATGGCACATTCTGTAAAAGAAACATATGGATATAATATGGGAACGAGGCTGAAGCTGAAGAATTCCTAAAGGCAGAGGCGCAATGGTCCCTTTTAGAGGTAGGCAAAATCAAAGCAGTTTCTTTCCAACATACCTCGTGAAGATTGGCTTGTCACTGCATCCAAGATAGTGCTGCATGCTAACATGTCTTGGAATGACGAGCAACTCCCTGTAAAATACACAAAAATAAATTACATTAAAGAAAATCGACAAATACAAGAACAACCTATATAAAAATAACTTAAAATTCAGTTTACTGACGCATGCGCACTAGGCACATCTTCAAACTAATCCCTTAACTGATCTATCTGATTGGGTAGTTATTTATAGTCTGCCCGGATCCGGACACCCCTTGCTGCAGTCACATCTATATCCGTTGATTCTCTATAACAAACACATACACCCAATATCACAGTATATCTCCTATAAAATAAAACTCAGACATCTTCTGAATGTGGTTAACATATTTCTTCAATAGCATGGTTGCCATCCATGAGTTTCCTGAAAAACCTAAAGGGGAGGGGGAGAAATTACCTTAAAGGGGGAGAAATTACCTCAACATTCAAAGCAGAAAATGCTATGTAAAAGAAAAATTATCGTCCGATGACAGTTCTAAACTCTGAATCCGAAATCTTAGAATGAATGTTGTATAACTAGAGAAATAGGTTTATCCCCTTCTCGATGTATCTATATGGTTTTTGTGCACAACATGCTCTCATTCCAGAAGACTTTTGAAGAGTTTCTCAATAATAATGACTCACTTTTACTATCTGATTGGTTCTATTTCTAACAATTTAATGAAACTAAACAAAAAAAGGCCACCTTTCAATATTCAGTTTGATTTGTAACAAGTCCGTGTTTCTGCCCTCTAGAGACACCAGTCCAACATCACCATAGAGCAAGCATAGCAGTCCACCATTATCCACCATTGTTCATACGTTAATGGCGTGGAATGGTGGAAGGTGGAAATTTAGTAAAATGGTGGAATAGTGGAATGGTGGAGTGGTGGAAAGAGGACACAAACTCAGACTTATGGCAAGTCACTGTTCGGTTCAAAAACTGATCAGGTGACAGTAAATATTTGTGCTTCAGAAATAACATAATCTGATTCAAAGATTATTGGGTTGTAACTTCCGTAGACATGAAATGAAACTTCAGACAATATTTGAATGATCTTTGTGTGAAGGCCTGTCAGAAACGGCATTCGTTGGCAGAATTATCCAATTACATGGATGTGGATAAAATTAAATTGATAATGAGAGCTTTCGTTGTGTCACATCTTAGCTACTGTCCTTTGATTCTTTGGTATGGTAGATGCGAGGGTAAACGATAGAAACACGAAAGTGCATTGGAATAGTTTACACAGACATTGAATATTCTTTTGAAGAACTTCTAGTCAAAAACAACTCGGTATTAGTTCGTCAGAGAAACTTGCTGATAGAGAAAAATAAAACCAAAAACAGTTTGGATCCTTGTTTTGGGAAAAATATTTTTGTCGAAAGTAAGACTTCATACAAACTTAGAAACAACAATTTTCTTCTAGCACTAAACGATTTATTTTATAAAAAACCTGGCTCTACTAGTGAAAGTTTTTTAATTTTAGACCAATTTTCATTGGTAAAAGTTTATTAAATATTTCTTAATTGTATATAAATAATTCCGTTTTTTTACTATGCATTCTTTTTTCAACAAGAACATTACAAAAACTGGGTATATATTGTACAGGATAACAATTATTCACTGAATCAATAATCTAACATCATGTCCGCTCCATTAAAATTATTACGCATTATAGCATCTTCCCAAAAAATTTAAAAGGTTTCTTAGCAATTTTTTATTCACTAGTGAAAGTTTCTTAAATTTTCATGGGTTACACTAGTGAGTTTCTTATAAAACATTTCCCATTAAAAAAAACGTGTATACTAAGGGCCAGACAGAGACATGGAACGCATTTCAAAAATGGAAAGACACTGAGTTTGAAGGGCATTTTGACCACGCCTTATTTTTTTGCGACCACACCAAAAGCGCCAAGAGTCTTTGCTTGCACAATGATTATTGCCTATAACAATCAATGGTAAGTTGATGTAAGTAAGTTGTTCTCTTCTATTTGGGCTAGTCTGACATCTTAAAACGAAGCACCAGAGACACTACTGTTATAGAAAATGGCCTTCTAAATATTGAAAAGGGACACAATTTCTAATTTAAAGGGCACTTTTCTCCACTCTTACTAAAAGCAAGGAAGCACGTGCCCCCGATGCCTACGGTTCCTACGTCTCTGGGGCCAAAACAAGAGCTCGTGGTATAGAAATCACACATCATGTTGGAAGCAGGCTTTGGCAATTATTCCTAAATGCAAAAAAAGACCCTTCCCCCACATGTTATTAAATTCTTAATCTGAAAGAACGATTAACTCTTAAATGAATTATCTATCAATTACTTTAACTACGATTTATTGGTATGCTCATACTTCCCTCATGCTACAGCAGCAATGATGCTTTCACTTACACTACATTAACGTCGAGAACTTTTGGACGATCAAATTTTCTTTTCGATAGTTTTCGAACCACTTCAAAAAATGTCCAAAAGTAATTTTGATTAAACTTTTGTCTCAAATAATTTTGCTGAAATTGTCTAGAGCTATATAGTTAACTTCCTATAGAAGTTTTGCTTGATTACCAAGGAAATAAAACTTTGTGCGGTCTCTGCAAAAATTTCAGAAACCTTTTCCCCGGAATTTATTTGTCCAAAATCAATTCCAAAACTTTGTGATAATAATGTAAATCATATTACAAAAAATACTCTTACCGTTGATGCCATTTGGTTTGAGAACTGCCAACAAAAGCACGAGAGCACTTATTGATACGAAAAACTTCATTTCGCTGAAAAGCTTCTTTTGATCTCTTTCTGACGTAGTATTCACCATCCAGCGCGCTAACACCAGTCTGGGGCAGCACCGTCATTGGTCGTTGCCTTTTAAAATATTTTCAGAGTACCAATCCTGTGACGTTCCCACGCTTGATATATCAACAAGTCCCTCATTCGATACCTTGGTGAAACGCGAGGTCACAGTAATTTTGGGCGAAAACCTCGTCGGCTATTTTTGCGAGTTATTCCCATGATTCAAACGTGGACAATGGCAGGATTAGAAGTCAGGGAACATTTAAGGAATTTTTACTTGTGGGATCTGATGTAAAAGCGCTCAAATTTTTTTCGATACTCCATAATGATAAAAGTTTAAATTGCTTTCAGGCCCAGGGCAGGGGGGGGGGGAACTACCAAATATATCGTTACGGGAAGTGCCATTTTTGGGGTTGGTTTTTTAGGCAAAAATATATTTTAGGGTATCTATTTTGAGAAGCTCATAAATTTTGGGGTATCATCTTTAAAAATACTTGATAACATTATTGGATTTTTGTCACAATCATTAGATTATGATCTTAGAGTGTGTATTTTCCATTTACGGTCTGTAATTATTAATTTTTAGGGTATGTATTTTTTATTTCTTATACACTTTTGTGGTATAGTCTTAGAAAAATTGATAAATTTTAGGGTGTGATTTTACATGTCAAAATGAATACACTCCCTCCACCTGCCTATTGAACTTACCTTCGGGCTGTCAGGTTGTTTTTCTGCCAAAAGAGCACTTTACAAATGGGGGATGTAAGGACAATTTGAGGAGAAACCTAAGCCTTCTAAGGGCCGAGTTTGGGAATCCCCCCCCCCCAAAGCTCGTATGTTAAAAGATTTCACATGATAATAACATAACCACTTCTCCATTTCGGAGCAACTACTACTGTTCACAAAGGCAGTGGGAGTAGTAGCACGGGTATTTGTAATGTTTTTGTTTCAAGAGCAAACTTGTTCTACGATTTCATTTATTTTACTTAGTATTTTAGGATTATTTCCCTGCAAGTTATATATTTTTGGCAAATTGTCTTCCTTAAACCGGGAGCACTCCGACATGTGCTCTATACTCTTCGTGTTCTCCACACCTTCTGCATTAAGCATTTTCATGTTTTCCTTTGTAATTTGCCTTCAGTTCATTCATGTTTAATTTTAATTTTAGCAGTTTTTCACCCTCGTTATGTTTTGCATGCAGTTTTTGACCAAATGAAATGTTTTTGATAAATCTCATTTTTGTTCCATTATTTTGGCTCATATTTTTTTCAATAGATATTATATATATTTTGGTTCATTAATTTTTTTCACTCTTTAATTGATAGATTCCCAATTTTTTTTTCTGTTAGATTAATATTAAAGTTTTTCAAATCTTTTTGAATCTGATTGTACCAACAATCCCCAAATTGAGTCATTTTTGTTCTTCATATGCCTGTTTAACCAATCTGGTTTCTTTCATATTTATTCTTTTATGTAAATATAAGTCTTTTTTCTTTTATTCTATATTTTATTGATTTAAGGCCACATTCATACAACATGCCCTCATATGGCGTTGAAATTGGGAGACAGTTAATTATAGTTAAAGCATCTTTTTATATATTTTTTGAGTTGTTTTTTAGTTATTTTGGACCATGTTTCACATGCGTACAGTATTTTTGGTATAAGTAGGCATTCAATCAACCATATGCTTATCTCCAAACTTTTTGTTTTGAATGGTGTTTGATTCACTAAAAATTTCATTTATTACTGCTTTTGCGGAGTTTTGCCTGTTGCTAATGCTTTTGTCTAATGAGTTTTTATTATCTTTTAAATCACCTAAATATTTATATGTTTCCACTGCTCTGATTACACGATTGTTTAATTTCAAGTTTTCCCCTGTTAAAATCATGTTCTCTACCATGACATATTTTTTATATTAAATCCATTTGTTATTATTTAGTAAATAGTTTGTATGAATATTAGCAATAGCTATGAAATGAATATGCGACCAACTGAAAAAAAAAGTGAATAAAAGAAAAGGAAAGATAGGTAGCTTGCTAATCTGCACATTGCACGCAGGCAAAATATAGGCTGTTTGGCCAAATTCACGAGGGTTAAGGGGGGTTAAGGAGGGTTAAGGCTCATTTGTCTTGATGCTAGGCTACGATATATTTTTAGCGTAGCTGGGTTAGCAACCTCCATATCTTTGATCGTAGAAAGGAAAGTAGTGCGGTAATTGCCTTAAATGAATTGCTATTCATGGTTATAATATTTCAATTGGCGAAACAGACAAATTTGGGAAAAATTCTTGTCACCTTTTGATATCGTCATGGTGAATCACAGAAGGGCGTAGTAAAAACATAATTTTTTCTTTCGGTCGCATAGCAATAGACAAATCACATGGGTCCCTCCCTTATTTTCTTGCTTTCTTTGACAAATTTACGTCGTTCCGTTCTATAGCTATATACAAGTATTGGGACTCATAATCAAACAGGGCCCGACAGGGGTTTCGTGTATCCCGGTATCATTGCTGTTTTTATAAGGTACTAAAGGTATCAATGTCGTTCATTTTGGGTATTCAGTATCAAAGTAAATATTTATAAAAGTTCATTTTGGGTATCACGGTGTCACTCATTGTGACAATAATTTTGATATCTGTGTATTCTCACAAATCCCCTCCCCATATCCCCTGTTAGACCCTTATCAAATGTATACAAAACCTCGACTGAAGAATTTTGCCTCGAATTCAACTCTTTCAGAAGTTACTTTTAATTTCCGTTCAGAGAAGTAAGCCTCCTTTCCACGCACTCGAAAACTGCTTTTTGGTTTTTGGCCATTGCATTATGGGTCTATATTGACTGGAGTGACGTCAAATTTGTCAAAGAACGGAAAAGTATGGGACTCGTGTACCTGATAAGCCAGTCCTAGCAACTGACATGCCACAAGAATGGCCTAAATATTTTGAAAACTCTACGCATCCCAATTAAAACACAAACCGAGAAAAGCTAAGTTGAAAGCTGCCGGGTGTCCTCAAAAATAGTCCCCGGGTTTGATTGAAGCTAGCAACATCGTAAAAAGCGATCTAACTTGTAAATACTTTCTGTTAATAGGCTAACTTAGATATTAATAGTAAAAAAAATATTTTAGGTTAAAATGTTGCCGAGTTATGACATCTGAAAATGAAATTATTTATGCCTATTATTTCTTTCTTTGCAATAATTTCTCGTTTTAGTTAGTTAGGCCATAATTAAATCAAAACAGTAAAGTTTGCCTATTAGAACTTTAAAAGTCAACCTTTGAAATTATTTTTCCTTTTTTAAATTCGTCTATATTTAGAAATAGAAAATATAATTTTTTTATGGAATTAATACGCCTTTTCAATAACAGCTTACCGACGGTGCCAACGTTTTACATAGCATTGTGAAAAATTACGAAATTTAACTTGCCACGATCACCCCTTAACTAGAGAATGAATAAATTGATTGCATGCTACACCCTAATATATGGGTACGGGTATGTGCCGTTTGAAGGGTTGCATACTAAACATTTTCCTTTAATGTTGGGTTGCATACTAAACATTTTCCTTAATGTTGGATGATTTGGAATGAAACACAACATTAATGTTGGGTATAAACAACGAAATTTTGAACATTAAAGATGGGTGCGTTTATAAAATCTCAGCGGCACACTCCCGTCCGACTGTGGGACATGTACCCCCTCCCCCCCCCGGTGTTAGATACTTGAACTGTGGGACATGTACCCCCTCCCCCCCGGTGTTAGATATCTTAGTCTCTTTATTGGTCATTACTTTCGCGATTCGAAATAAGGCAATTTCCTTAGTCTTCTACAATGGTGTTTTCCTGCAATGGTTTAGATGGTGAAAAAGGACATATCATACGATACGAAAAAGAACAACAAGAAACACATAGTGATGCCGCCATCATTACCCAACATTACTTTCGAGATCAAACTCCACTGTGGCAAAGTAGTATCATTATGATAACAAAATATTCATAACAATAGTCAAACTGCGCTGATAAAAAATCAAACAGTGCATGCAATCCTGTAAAATATACCTGCATTTTCACAAAAATTGTGAAGTATTGGATGGCCAAATACAAGTGTAGACATGTACAGACAAAACCTTTTTTGAGCATCAACTTACTTCAGTGAGAAGAATATATTTTAATTCAGAATTTCTAGCTTTTTCGTCTGGCTTTTTTGAAATGTCCTTTGGCTCGGATTACTGTTCAGAGTCATGTGGAAGTGTGGATTAGAAAATTTTATCCATAGACTGTTTTGATCACCACAAGAGTCAAAATTACAAAATTCAGAAATGATGATGGATCGAATTTTAGCGCTAAATCTTGTACAGAAATGTAAACCTTTCTGAGTTTCCGCAGGATTGAAAATGGGAGTTCGCTTCCCTGCAAACATGATGCTCCTTGAAGTTCCAAAGTTCTTGGCCCCTAATTTGATAAACATCCTAGTGAAATTTAAATTGACCCCCTCTCCTTGACACTGCTTATTCATATCCATAACCCCGTCAAATAGTCCATCAGTCTTCTCGGTCCCCTAAATCTACACACTCAGGAAGAGCGTAACATATAGTATTTACCGCACAGTAGGACCCAGGGAGCCATGGAAGCCTTAATATTTACTGTTTCGACACTCATATTTTTGCTCGAAGTCGGAGCAATTTATATGACATCCAGCTTGTGTTTGGGATTCAGTACAGCCCGTACAATACGTGGAAAGTGCGCCCCAGTTGTGTTAAGCCTCCATGAAGTAAAGCATGTGCAAGCATTTCAAACTCATCCAAACTCTCTGTAGAGAATTTAAAATCGCTTACACTTAAAGAACTTAAAACTGCAGTTAAATATTGGTCCAGGGAGTGAAATTTATTCAGGTCGTCTTGTGAATCATGTGTGCCCAATTTATGCTTCACATAATCAAATCGTTATTGTTGTATGATAATTGTAACTAATGCCTACTTTCCAACTTTTTATGTGATTCGTTTATTATTCTGAAGATGACGTAAATTAGCATAGTTCCTGCATAAAAGCTAACTGTGAACAAATTGATGACAAAATTAACAAAATTCCAGCAAGTGAGAGTCGTACAGGGGGGTCATGTTCCCGTGTTCTTTCCTACATATGCTCATGTTCCCGTATTCCCTTGTAAAATTATTCAATGGTACCAGGGAAGGGAACAGGGGAACAAGGGTCTCTTTAGCAGGGAACATGGGAATGTCTGTTCTCCAAGGTCTTTCAAGGCTTTTTAGGTTATATTAGGCCAGTTCCGTGTCATTCGATTCTTTTGTTTAGCTTCTTCAGGTAAGTCAGTCTGAACCAGAAGTGATGATTTGAAAGAGTACACATGGTGTTCAGAGTTCATACTAAGTAAAATCGATTAATGACTGTAAACTTGATACTTTTCAATAATGGTGGCATAACTTACCGCTTTTATGGTTTTTCCAAAGGTTTATTCCTTTGCTTTGCAGGTCTCGTGGCTCGATGGGATGCTTTAGATGTCCAGATTCTCTGTTCGATACCCAGAGTTTTCAGTTTGGGTGTTTTCACAATGTTTTCATCCCACCTTATTTATTGAGAGTTCTTATCAAAAGAAATATAAATATTTTCTTTGTCAACAAGTTTTCAGTTTCGCCCACACTTGCTCATTCGCGTTTGCTGCAGTTTGCAAAAATCTGAAATATTTGTCAACAAAATGATTTTATTTATTGTGGATATCTAGCCTATTTTGTATGTTTGATGAACAAACAAAATACTCCACATTACTCAACATGCGCACACTGGAACGCACAGGCAATTAGTATGCTTGGAAAGTCTTACTGTTTTTATAGAGGTAATACAAACAACGATTTAAAGTCAATCCGGAATGGCATCATTTGCTTTTCATTTTTTAATTAAATATAATTTTATGACGTCATAAAGCATGCGCAAGGCACGTTATTGTCGGTTCGGAACAAACGAAACGGGACAGTCACACAGGATAGTTGAAACAGGAACCAATTCGTGAAAAGCGGTACAACAGTGATGCTGATCACGAGGTATCCTTATATCGACAAGGAATCAAAGAATGAGATGCAGTAAACCAGAGCAGATTTTGTAACAATAGTGAAATCAATACCCCAATTTCAAAACGATTAGCTGTTCAAGACAAAGATCAAGCAGAACATCAAAATATGGCTTTGTTTGTTTTGATTTTCTGCTTGATAGGTTACGCTTTGTCTTCGATGGCTAATCATTTTGAAATTGGCGTGTCAATTTCACTATTTTTACAAGATCTGCCCTTGATTATGCAGTATGGAACCCCCACTGGCCTTTTCGTTTTCTTATTTGGAAGAGGCATCTATAAAGCACATGGGTACTGATTATGCAGTACCCCCACTGGCCTTTTCGTTTTCTTATTTGGAAGGGGCATCTATAAAGCACGTAGGTACTGATTTTGCCATTTTTACCCCCACCCCCTCTTGTACGTAAAAGGCAATAGAAAAAGCTGATGCTTTGGTATAGTTTCGAAAAATAGTTTTAGTTCGTGCGTTATCTACGGATGGCCCACCCATCTTCTATGATTACGATAAAAACAAATTAAATACCATTGAATATTTCTATTGTATTATAACAAGCAGTATTACAAGAAAATTATTCAATGGTATTTAATTTGTTTTTATTCATGCATTTATCTAAATAAAGTTCTACATGTTTGAATCAATTACAAAATTGTATTGTCGTTTTTAGAAGAAATTTGTGCGAAAAAATTAGTGCAAAAAATATGTTATTTGAAAGAAACTTGCAACTTACAAGAAACCTTCTGCAGTTTAAATCATATCGGAAAATTTAACATACCTTTTTAAATTTAAAAAATGCACTCCAGCAGCAGGCCAAATTATATCGTTTAATATCGAAATTTGTTGATGAAGGCTCTCTAGTTCACGTGTCCTCAGTGAAGATTTAGGTTATTTTTTTTGTTGCTTTTCCAATAACTTTTCTGCATCCAAAGAACTGTGCCTTCTACAGCTTTATTCAGCTTTAATCCAAATTAGACTTCAAATATTTCACAAGAAGCTAAAAAAACAAATCACCAATTTAAAAAAAATAACAACTCTTAATGGTTGTTAATGAGGTAATTCTGATAATGACAGCTTAGATTCAGATGTGTTCCTTCAATTAAATTGTTTTTTATATTTGCAAATCCAATATAGTCGATTTTGAAATAGCCTGCGACTACGTCACCATTGGGAACTGTGCATGAGACTCGTCACATGGACGTCACTTTTTTGCTTCCACGCCTGAACTGATATCCATGCTCAACTGACGAATCACAAGCTTATAGATGCCCCAGGGGGGCAGTACCATTTGACTTGGAAAAAGGGGGGTGTCTTACGTTTTTGGGTCTGAAAATTTTTCCTAAAAGAATATAATTTTGGCTCTAAAAATTAAAATATTTTATATTTTTGTGTAAAATATTAATAAGTAACATAGAAATATTAATAAAAAGATGTTAAAGGCAGCAAAATTGCATCATAACATGCGCCATACTGTTATATTTTGGGTTTGGGTTTTCGTTCCTTTATATTTTTGGGTCAGCTCAAGATTTCATTGGACACGCTCCCTATCCGAGTTGGATGGTACTACCGCCCCTGGCACGAAAAATTGGGAACAACCCGGTTTTTAATCTATTTGTTTACGAGGCCCGCAACACGGAGAGGACTGGGCAAGAACAGCCAAAGTTTAGGTTTGAGCTATTAACATATTATTTGCGATTTCAAACAATAGATTTCACACCTCTGAATGCATTCTATCAATTTTAAGTTGTGAAAGTTAAATCTATTATTTACAGTGACAAATCGCACTATCGTTTCGTTTCTTCTGCGAGTCCGTCGAACGTCGATGCGTGATTCTATTCTTTTGTTTTAGACCCCGTTTACACGGTGTCGGATCACTTTTGATCCGATACAAAAGTGTTGCGGATCAGCCTCCCGTTTACACGAGCTCCAAGTGATCCGCTACA
>JAYJMH010017006.1:0-20936 GCA_036873815.1 Phacellophora camtschatica
TTCCTCACGACACAACTACTTTGCGTCACTTCCGGCAAATCGGACCCAGTCTTCTGAGACATAATTTAGAGCAAAAAATCGACTTTAAAATGGTTCTAACTCGAAAAGGATTTAGTGTTCGAAAGTTTCATGCTCATTTTCGTGATCAGCACACTCGAATTGGTTGAATAAGCAAATAAAAATTTCCGTGTCATATGCACTTTAAGTGATTTCCACATGTGGTTATTTTTCAAACAATAATTGAAATATTTATAAGAAAAGATTTGACTTAGTTTTAGTTTTCTGCATTACAACCTCTCGGTTAAAATTATAATTGTTTTACCACCCTTGGTATGTTCTATTTCGAGATATAAATTTAATTATAAACCTAAAATGCCATTCCACATTGAAATATTTTACAATACTAGTTATCTGCCTATGTACACATCATTTTATTTTCTGCAAAGTGGTATTTTTCACCATTGTGGTATTTTTCAATTTCTCTTGGAATGAAATTAAACTTTAATTTTCGGAACAAGACGGGAAAGCTCAGCGTCAAAATTAGCATCATTACATTACCATCAAAAAGACTCTCCGTTTTTGCTGTCATCATCGTAAGATTTTTGTCCGTTCCACTGTACAAAGCGATGTTATGTAGTGTACCTAAAGCCAACAATAAAAAGTGCATTGTGTGAAAGAAAGAATATTCATCCGGAAGAAACACATTATTCGTATTCATCAATTTTTTATTGTAATATACAACTACGCAATGATAAACACAGTTTTCAGATGCAGCTAGCTTACTTTTAAGCTTAAGTACCGTACTTAACTCTCAAACGTGAACAGGGTTCCTTAAATAACGCTCCCTTAACTTCTAGTCAAACATTTCTAGTATTTCATCCAACATTTGTCTCGCTTACATTTTGACTTTAATAGAAGTTGTTGAATAGTGGTCAACTAATTCGAACATTTCATTTTCAACCACTCTATGTTCCAACGACACTGGTGTAACACTTTCAGCATTTTATGAAACATTACGTCCAAACATTTTATCCAACATTTGTCCCAATAACATTTGATATTACCTCACGGTGATGGATTAGTGTGGCAAAAGGCTTCCTAGACATTATCCAACAATTTTTCTTTGCGATAATTTGAATTTTATCAATGTTTTCAAATGGTTGTTTTAGTGCTTCTAGCAATTTAACCAACATATGTCTCAATGGTATTGAATATTTCTTAAATTTTGTGCAAGAGTGGTTAGACCCTTCCAACATTTCAATCCAAAATCTTTTCAATAAATCTTCATTTAAGATCTTCATCAATATTGTAGAGGACTGGTGAAACCCTTCCAATATTTGAGCTAATAAGAGCACCTCCCAACATTTTATCTTGAATTTGTCTGAATAATTTTCATATTTTATCAATGTTTTTCAGGAGTGGTAAAATGCATCCAACACATAATTCATCATTTGTCTGAATGAGATTCAAATTTAACAATGCTCTATAGAAGTAGTGAAACGTTTCCTGCATTTCATTTAACCAATACTTTTTTTAATCTACATTTTAATCTAATCAATGTTAAATAGGAGTAGTGAAATGCTTGTTACTTTTTGTCCAACATTTGTCTCAACAAAATTTGAACTCCATCAATGTGGTCGAGGAGTGGCGAAACGCTTCTTACTTGTGATCCAACATTTGTGGTGGCAACAATTTAACTTCATCAAAGTGGTGAAGCACTTCCAACATTTCATGCAAGATTTTTTTTAATACCATTTTAATTTCATCATTTTTGAGGATTGGTAAAACTCTTCTTACTTTTCATGCAACAACTGTTTCAATAACATTTCAACTTCGTCTTTGTTGTTGAGGAGTCGTGAAATACTTAAAACATTACGTCAATGTTGTGGTGGAGTTGTCAAACGCTTTCAAGAGTAATCAAAAGTTTCTCCACTCCTCCGCAACGTTTAAAAAATTCAAAACGTTATTGGATGATATTTTGGAAACGTTTGGAATCTCTGCTACAACAGTAATAAAAGTTGTCGTCGAGAAAAATGTTAGATGAAATGTTGGAAATGTTTCACAACTCTTTTACAACATTAATAGAATCAAAATGCAAAAATTGAAAATACAAAACAATATTATTAAAATGCCTGATTTTAGGTAAATTATCTCTTCAATCTATGTAGGTTTTTTCACGTATGTACATTTTTTAACAAAAACATGAAATAAAAACAATGTCTTACCATTTCTAAACTGGCCAATTCTTACATATCCAATTCTTGAATGACCAGAACCAAACTTTAGCGGCCCCTACAATAAAAAGAATTGATTTAAATTATTTAAACCATGAATAAATTTTGTTAACCGTTGATTTAAAAATTTGCAACAGCAATTTTCGAAATTGAGTAATAAAATTAATTAAATTCAAATGAAATGTTGTTGAAGAGCTATCACTTTATGACCCCAAAGAGTTGCATGCCAAATTTATGATAATGCGCAAAATAGTTATTTTACGGAATTGTGGTTAATTATTATTAATTGATTAATTAATTTGTTTGCTTGTTTACTTGTACTGTCTTTCACCAGATGATAACTTGGATTTGAAATTAACACCAAAACTTCAAAGGGCTGTTCTTAATTTTACATCTGCGGAGGAGTAAATTAAAAGCATGCTCCTCCGCAGAGATAAGAACATCCTCATCCGCTAAAGTGCATTTTCAAGAAAAAGAATTAAACAAAAGCGTCTGCATTGCTCCATGATTTGACATGACATAAGTGCAATGTATGAATTGGGCATGAACTTGATTTTTGCAGAGGTAGCTCAATTCACAAAATAAACTCGCATTCCTTCAGCACTTACTTTCTGAAAATTTGATTATTTACTTTGTTTATGATTGCGCAAATCTATTAGAGAGAGCAGATAAACAAAGGACTTATGTAATAAGGCTATCAATAGCCCTTCCCGACGAGATGAGCTAGTTGTAAATAGATGCAGGTGCAAATGGATTAAACAAATCGAACTCACTGAAATACCCTCAAACTCGCTCTTCCCAATCTCTTTTGCGTATTGATAATTAATTTGAAAGTCCTTGTATTTGAATGTGGACAGGTTAGCGGTTTTGCTTATTCTATTGTAAGATTCAGCTAGAACCCAGGCTGCATCAAATGCAAACGAGGCATATGTCTTCGCTGTGGGTATCTTTTGCTTTAGTTCATTGTAGAATTCAGTTGAGGTCTGTAAGATAAACGTGCTAAAATTGAGCAACCTGATCCATATTTAAAGAAAGACAATCTTTCACCATTAAAAGTGTGTCAAAAATGGAATGAAACTAGGTTCTAGAAAGTTAAATTAAATAATTAAAGTGTATCCTTGTTTTATAACTAATTTCAGAATATTAGATAAGTAATTTAAGAAATTTTAAAACTTAAGCTATTGTTCTTGAAATTAACACGGAATCTATGAGACAGAGCCATACCAATTTGATTAGGAACATGTTCAAAATATGTTTCCTTGCATTCAGAAAACTGACAGCAAATTCGATGGTAGATCTGGAAAGATTGTCGAAGAAAAATTGATTTATTTGGGGGTGGAAACTAAATGCTTTTTTTTTCTTGTCAACTTGATGTTTTTGAATCTTTTTGAAACCTGGATATAAAAACTATTCTTTTTTAAAATTTTGCTGTATCAGCAACAAAATTTGTCAGCATAATTGCTTGCTAGATAGTAATGATAATCTCTTTAATCATTATTTCTAAACAAATTTAAAACGAATTAATTTATTCTGAGAAAAGTTTTACGGAATAAATATTTATATATATAATTCATACTATAATGGTTTTTATAAGTAACAGAAAGAAACATTTATGGAAGAAAGGCTAAAAGGAATTAAATTCATAATACAATATTTAAAACTTATTCACGAATTGCAAAATGCAAGGTGCCTCAAAAACTCAAGGTGACTCGCTTGACATAGTCTGCTAACAAAAATATTGCTTTAATACATTAATATTATTTGAATAACAATATTGAATACTTAACTTATGATTTCGTACCTTACTATTCCACATTGATGTCTTTGGTACTGCGATAATCTAATTCAAGCACCACATTTGCAACAACGACGAAATTAGGGTTTTTAACTAAATTAAGGAACACAGCAGAAACACTTGAATTGAGTGCATTTAATTTAAACGATGCAAGTTATTGATGATGGGGTTGCAAAATTTGCTTTTGAAACTAATCTTATTTTGACTCGCAGCTGAGAATAAAGACGATAATGTACTCTTATTGAACTTTTATTGCACGTTACCTAGGTCGTTTTTGATGCTCACACTGGTTTCAAGAATATTAAATTTTGGATTTCGGGAAGATTATCTCAGGCACTGTTAGCTAGCGTATAGTTGGTGGAACGAGTTTTGCACTGCATGAATTGATTTTGCCGAGTAAGGTAGTTAGCAAATTGCAAATTAACTATAAAACGTTACTATCAATATGATATCAAACACAGTAGGCCAATATCTTTTTAGAATATATAAACGTTTTTCCTTCTTTTTGGGACACATCTGCAAATGTTTGACAAATCTGCAAATGTTAAAAAACCACTTTGGGAGGATGCCTGCTTTGATACAACTTCTTTTCAAATTGGCAATAAAAAGGAAAATTTATGACAGTGAATTTACAAACATAATACCATTCCACTAGCTGTCGTCTTTCCATCTGTCCTCAGATCGAGTCTACCAGCAAAGAAATATCCTTGGATTGCTTTTTCTATTTCTGCTGGCTTGCAAAAATTAAATGGCTTTAGCGTCGTATACCAGGCAGGAAACAATGCTGAATTTACGATCCATACATAGTTTTCTCCATACATATTTTGTTTATAGGCCTAAAGGAAAATAAGGCAAGTTATAAGAAAATGATACAGGAGCATCTTTAATTTTCTGACAACATGATAGATATATATTCTTTGTGATGAGAGAAAAGCTGAGAAGAGCTCTTCGTTTATATATGTGCCACCTTTGAGGGGATTATTCTACGAAAAGATTACAACACCAAAATAAACTCCAAAATTTACAACAACAACAAATGAAAAAAGCATTACAAAGAATATTACTAGCAAATCAAAGCACCACCAAACTTGGGAGATGTTAAAAAAAAATAAGCCCACTCCAGACCCTTAAAATAAAACATATAGAGGGCAAATTATATAATTGGGAGTAACTTTCTAAATGGCTGGAACTCTTGTTAGGTCTAAAATTGAGCACCCTCTCGGTTACGTAATATTACTATGCGTAAACCAAGTACAATGAAAACTCAGGTGAAAATTTTACAGAACCACAAATTGAATTTGCAACACCATCAACTTAATTTACAGCTCCATAAAACCCTAAAAAATCATGCCTGCACCTTTGCAAGCAACTCGAGGATTGTTACAAAAAAATGCTGGAGCTCGTAAAGAACTGTCTTGCTGAGGATCACAACACAAACTGATGTGCTGCTTATGCAGAGAAGTAATCGCGGCTAACCGAAATACTATTTCTTGCCAGGTTCATGGCATCTTCTACGATCTACTGAACTTTGTGTTTTGAGTTGATATGAGAATTAAAAAGTGCAGACCATAAATTTTCAAGGTAATTGCTCTATTTTATTTTTATAAAATAAAGGAGGGGATGATTAAAAACAGTGGTTAAAGTATCTAAATTAGTTTGAAGTCCAAACCCAAGAAACTGAAGTACAAACATTGAAACAATACGATTGCTTTCTATCTAACATTTTCATCCTTTCATTGCTTAGCATTCTGAGTTTCAAGTGCTTCAAAATAGTTGAAAAAAGCAATTAAATGTATCATCCTATTTCCTTGATATTCTAAACATTTCCTGAAAGCATGAATCAAGAAGAAAGAGGTTTTACAGAACTCACCTCACAGAAAACAGATTGTGCACCCCATGGTGATACCTCAGCAATTATGATCCTTGCATCTAATTGCTGCAAAAACAAATTATGAATCGGAAGTTAGCAATATAATTTATGTCGATTGTACTTATTGTAATTATCCATCGTACGCTTAGGGGCGTAGCTAGTGGGGGTGTGAGATGTGTCACAACCACCCCCAATAACTTTGAAATTTGGCTATTGTTTGCTAAAGAAAATAGAATATTAAAAGAAAGCAATGGGAAAAATTGAAAAATTTCCAAACGAAGATAGCACCCCCCCCCCCCCTAAAAGTTGGTACCTTGCTACGATACTGCGTATGCTACAGCCAAAGGCTCGCCTTATATTCTTATATGCGGGTTTTTACTGTAGTGATAACATATGATCAAAATATTATCGCAGAGGTTCTTCGCACATAACAATAGCTAATCATCATATGTCATTAGCTAATCATCATATCTCTTCGTACATAGGAATAGCTAATCACCATATGTCATTGATTTAAATTAGAGCATAACTGATTCCGGTGCAAAAATAATATATCCCACAATAAACATCATTTTTGCTTAATCCTTCACTGAGGGTATCAAGAGGGTCAAAATCCGAAATCTGCAGCCTTCTATACGATAAATCCAAAACATGCAATATTTTATTGTTTTGTGCACTGGGTGTCCTAGAAGAAGGTTTGGCTTTTGGCTGAGTTACTGTTACTTCCATGTCCCTGGTCATCGATAGTAAAATAGTGGTAAAAAAGTAAAAGATTACCTCCCCTAAACATGCAAATCCGACGGCAAAGCAAGCATGAATTTGAAATAATCCGCAATCCGACCACAGGGTTAAATCCGAAATCCGTCAGAAAAATTTGGAGTGCACCGAAAATCTGGCAAAAATTTACCCTTCAGTTTGGAACCCGCCAGTCCTTGACGCCTACCCTTCACTCCTGGAATGGACAAATGGCTCATTGGCAAACGATGCAAAACTTCGTATCTTTAGGGGGTAATGTTTTCCACGTTAGAAAATTCAACATATGTTTAGCGTACTGCCTTGTATAAACGCCCTTCCTTAATTGAGCACCTCCATGAATTTTGGAACAAGCTTCTCCCAAGAATAAGTACCCCCGGACAAATGCCTTGTTGTATAAATGGCAGGGGGGAACCCAGCGCACCTTGCAGATATTGTTGGCTCGTCTTTCGCGCAAACACATGTTGAGATAACAAAATAATTTACTGTTTGCCTTTCTCACAGACCAATCTACCTTGCGTGACAAGGTTGACCCACCTTTAATGCAAACTCAAGTCAAGTAAAATAAAAACCAGCCACAGGTCAGATCGCCCAAACTGGACTGGGCCAACTACACGTAAACAAGCCCTAACTTGTCTGAAATAAAATTCCATTGTTTACTAAATATGACCAAAGCTTCAGGAAAGGATGGTCACGCGTTATTTATTGAAAATTTGGATTCCCAATAATGCATATCAAACATGACAGAAAAGACAAGCTCTTAAACGAGAATTTCTTTCAACTTTAAAAGGAAACTTTTCACCTTTGCAAATATCAACTTTCAATATTTGCTAGTCCAATAAGTGCTCATAATTATGTTTTCAGCAAAGTCAACACAGAGAAAGTGAACAACTTTACACTTGCTAAACTTTCGCATGCTTAATGAATTGTAAAATGAGTATCTTCAAAATAACTGCGTAAAGAGTTTACCTTCAATCTCTTAATTTCGTCAGCAGCTGTTGCTCCAAAGTCATACGAGAATCCTTCGATTGAAATCACGTCAAAACCTTGCTGCTTTAAACTTTTCTGCAGATTGTCAACAGTCTGAAACGATCAAAGGTTACAAAAAAATATCTTTTGAGCCTCTGGGTGTAGAAACCACGAACCAAGGGCTGCAGGAAAAGGGATTTGTAGATATTTTAGATTAAATACAACGTAGCAGTTGCTGTGGGCCTCCATTTTAAATTTCAATAATGTTAAATTGAACTGAGAGCGGAAAGAAAGTAAAACTGAAGAGTTGATAAAAGAACAGCAACGAACATAGCGCTGGAATGTTTATTATGACATCATATTTAAAATGTCATCTAATCTTTCTTCATGTAGCTCTTTCATCATAGTTTTTCTTATGACCAAGTTTCCATAAACCATTTTAAACGTCGCGCAAGAATTAAACTCGCAACATATTCCCTCTATTTTCGCTGTTGTTGTTGCTGTGGCCTGCTTCAATGGGGGGCTGGCTGCTTGCTTTCTGTGCTTCAAAACAGAAAATGTGGATCCAAGGATATTTGTTCCAATCAGATTTCAGTATTTGACAAAAGAACTATTTAAATTGTTCTTTAAGTCAATGAAGTGTGATTTTCAGGATTTCTGAATTAAACTGAATTTCGTCTACCATAATCGATTGATTGAACGCAAGCTTCAAAAAGGCGTCAAATTAAATGAAAAATTTTGAATATATAAAATGGCTCAATTAGGTGTCCCTCACGATTTCGTTTTAGGGCCTGTTTAGAAAGCATTTCCATTAACATTTACGTTGATAAATTCTTTTGTAAGTGCTGTAACTCAATTGGTAAGTTTGTAAGTAAGTTTTGTAAGTCAATCAATATGACTAAAAAAGTAATTGAAGGTTAACAATGTCCATTAATTTTTAGTACCTTTACTTACACGAAATCTGATATGAAACTCATTCTAGTATAAGATTTTGAAAAAAGCACAGCAGTCTTCATAAGACGAAGATGATAAATTTATGTCGCTTCAATGGACACTAACCTCTCAAATTTATCACATGACTAAAGGGAATGAATGGGATTTTATTTCATCTCCCAAGCTCTTTTCTGTTTGTGAATTATTTCAGAGTCAAGAAAGCATCACGGCAGCACGTTCAATGACCAGAGAAAGTTTGAAGAAAACGAAGGAAAATTATGTGCCACACCCAAACCACGCCTCTTTTCCATTGTTTAGTGAGGAAGGTTTCTAAAGATCAAAGTTTATGCTCGGAGGAAGGTTTGTCACTATTCTGGACCCTAAATGCTTTCGATGATTGGGAATAGAGTTCCAAATTTAACTACACCTATATGATTCCGTATTAAATCCACACGTCTTGTGGTACGGTTCTGTCTTTTTGAAATTAGAAAGTCACAAATGGTACGGACAGTTTTCTATGGGAAAGATTTTTTTCATAAATATTGTATTTAGAGTAGCCCGTTAACTATTTTGAATATTTCAATTGCGAGGTGCTGCAAATTGGTAGTAGCAGTGTAGCTGTATTTTAGTAGAATTCCCCAAATTAAAAAGACATCTCAAACAGTTCTCAGTTTGTATCTCAGTTCTCAGTTTGTAAGGAAAGACCGAGACTTGGGACAAGTATATATTTTAGTAGAAACTTTACATTTAGTCGAGGCTGGATATATAATCATTTTGCGCTATTTTTAATTGCTCTCTTGTGTATTCTGTTCTTGCAATTATTGCGTTTTCTGCTACAAAACATTGATAGCTAACCTATACACGTTAGTTTGAATTAGTTGATTCGTATTAACTATTGTCAACACTAACGCTAAATAAGCATATATTATGATACAAGAGGACAATAGCTAAACTATGATACAATGAATGTATATTCATAGTAATATTCGTTCTGTCCATGTAGGAAGCAACTCGGTTAATTAATTCAAGGAATTTTCAATGCTCTTACAATCAGAGACCCAGACCAGCAATTGACATATCATGCCGACAAGAGATTTTGATTTTTCCATTTCTTTATGCAGTTAATATCAGCTATCTCGACTGGAAAGCAACTCGGTTAATTAATTCAAGGAAATTTCAATGCTCTTACAGTCAGTGACCCAGACCAGCAATTGACATATCATGCCGACAAGAGATTTTGATTTTCCCATTTCTTTATGCAGTTAACATCAGCTATCTCGACTGGGAAGCAACTCGGTTAATTAATTCAAGGAAACTTCAAAGTTCTTACAATCAGTGACCCAGACCAGCAATTGACACCGACAAGAGATTTTGATTTTTCCGTTAACATCAGTTATTTCAACTGCCTGTTATCTCGAATCTAATTCGAACAAATATTAATTTCCCCTCGCTAGGCTTTCTTATGAAATGCTGCTCGTTGATTCGAGCATTCTTTTTCTTGAACACAGATTTCAGTTTCCCGCAAGAGTTTGAGATAATGGATGTACCTTTATCTACTTTATATACCTTTATTGACACTTTAGCCTTATTTACTGGGTGACCCAAAACACATTCAGATCTTTGAAACATTACCAAACTTCGAGTGTGTTATCGATCATTTTTACGTTCTCACGTTTACGTACAGGAAGGGCTAAACTGATTGTAGCAATGTCAGCTATTTCACCAGCACATTAAAGACACTGTAATTTTGCCGGTTTAAAAGCAACCTGGTTTTGATGCATAGTATTAGTTATTATTTACGAGAAATGAACAAATGACGTTTTTGTAAGTTGGAACAATTGAACATTGTTACAAATGTTATAAATATGATGCAGAAATTACCATTTGCCGCAATATACCCTTTAAAAGATGTTTTTGTATTTAATTTACAAATTGTTTGAAAAGTATAGCTCAAAATAGGGTTTTTCAAGTCAAAATTACGTCATCATTCATCAATGTTACCAAAATAACAGCAGTTTCTAAAATTAACTTTGTCCTTCCTAATGCGTAACAAAATTCTCAACATAATTCACGAGAAAATCAAATTTTGATGAAGTTCCTAACGTCTGATCTCTTTATTGGGTCACCACACTCTCCTCCGCAGAACCTAGCTTATTTCAAATGAAACGAACGAACAACGAACGAAACGAAAGTAAGATAATGATAAGTCTAACAGCTTTAACAACGACATGCATTTTACAAACTATTTACAATAAAAAATTAACTTTAAAAATTTGGATTTTATCAAGGCATTTTATGTATTCCACTTTCCCAAATGCCACTCTTCTCTAATATTTGTTTTAATTTCCCCCAAAAATTCTAGTCACTTTAGCCGTTATCTGAATAGTTGACTCATCGGTTTTAAACATTTCATTGAAATTTTAGCTGCACACAGTATATTGTTCCAACATTGTTGCATAACGTGCTAATGTTGAAACAACTATTTCAACATTTGCAAGACTGTGCATATAGTGTTTTTAATTAGCATTTTGTGTTTGTAACAAATAGTCCAAAAAGGCTCGGATTTCCAATCTACCAGCTAAATATGATATCAATAGGCTCGAATTCAGCACGACATTGGTTTATGCAAATCGAGCCCAATCGTGTCGATCCTTATCAAGCAGGTGGGATTTAATTGAATTGAATTAACCAACAGCAACAACATGTATCATTGGGGGTCGTTTAGGGGTTACAGGGAACATGGGAACATGCCTTTTGTTAGAAGGAAAACATTTAAAACAATGAAAATGAACAATGGGACTTTAGGGTTCATCAAGGGATTAAAGTTAACAGGAAACATGGGAACAAATACCCCCTAAAGGACCCTCATTATTTTAGCTGCTGCAATAGAGAAAATAAGTGTGCATTGCTTTGGCACACGAGAAGAATGACCCTTTACTGGAAATCGCACTTTTTCCCCAAAAATTTCACTAAATCAGTCTCTCAAAATTTATTGCCTCGCTTAATAAAAACTGCCAAACGCAATTAGGCTAATCGTCGCTTTTCTCGTGTACTTTACTGAGCAATTAAGTTTGTCACATGAGAAGCGCGACCTTTAACAAAGGCCCCGCTGTGTGCCCGTAACGCTGGAAATTGCTAGACAAGGAAGATTTCACCGATCTTTACGTCATTAATATTGCTATTACGATGTTGTATAAATAACTAAAGGGTAGTTTTCTTGAAACTTTAAACCATATAGAAGAGAAACAGAAGATACTAAAGGCTTAAAAAGACCGTGGCGCAGTGGTTAGCATTCCTGCCTCTCGCTTGAGCGACCGGTGTCCGGAACCCCGCCGCGTATCCCAAAGTTTACTCAGCTTTCCATCCGAGGTCGGTAAAATGAGTACCAGCTTGTTAGGATTTGTGTATTGTCATGTACGGAAACACGTCATCTCGATACTTCTGCAGGCTGGGCTCGTTAAATACGATCAATCGCTCATTAGCTCAGGCAGCAGAAAGCTCTCGTTCTAAGAAAACGGAATCTGTTTTATATTTTAATCTAAAATTATGGGTGTGCATTTTAGCAGAAATGGTAAAAATTGTGTAAGATGTCTTTTCAATTGGAACCATTAAACAATTTTTTAGATGGGGAGAAAGATTCTTGTGACGCCCATTGGCAAAATTGTATTAAGCCTCGACACGAGCGACAAACTACTGTCGAGATAGAATTTGTTCCATCTCCTTAGGAACAGGAGCGACCAGAGCGATGCAGAAAAATTTAACGGAAACATGAATTTCAAAAATCAGCAATCCCAGCGACACCCTGCGCACTTGCGCATGTTGTTTCATCGAGGAAATGATGGTGACAAATCCACTTCGTCGCTAGTAAATAATTACTTGTAATATTACCTCAAAATATAGAATTTGGCTGTAGTCATAAATAATTCCAACTCTTTTCCATTTGAAATGTTTCAGCAAAGCAATCCTTGCATCGTTAAAAGCCACAACTGACGGCGTGCTTCTGAAGAAGTAACTACTTTTGCTTTCCAATCTCGGCGCCAACGAAGCATATGTAATCTAATGAAGCACAAAAATTTTTAGTTCGTCAACCTTTAAACGTAACAACAGTGAAACTTCCATATAACGACACTTATTGTTAGAGATTTTTGATACATGAAATACAGTCTTAACAAAAATGGAATGAAGTTCCTCTCGCTTTTCCCAAAGACTTGAAAACGATAAATTATTAGATTTTTTGGTGACCCCAAATATTGGAAGTGATTTTTTAAGTACCCTAAATACCCCAAATATTTCCCCCCAAATAGTGTTAACTCCTGTTTGACTCTCAATTATCAAAAACTTGGCAGTCATACCAATATCTTTTATTTTTGGGGCATTTATGGTCCAAAAAGATCAAAACATGATGTTTGAATGTGTTCACGTACCCCAAAATATTGCTGCGCACAATTCACAGACCCCAAACATTGTTGACAAAATTTACAGACTCAATTTTTGATTAAGGGCACAATTTCAGACCTCAAATATTGTTGGGAATAATTCACAGGCCTCAAATATTGTTGACAAAATTCACAGACCCAAATATTGATTTAGGGCCCAATTTCAGACCTCAAATATTGTTGGGAATAATTCACAGGCCCCAAATATTGTTGAGAAAATGCACAGACCCAAATATTTATTTATGGTAGAATTTCAGACCCCAAATATTGTTGCGCATAATTCACAAATCCCCAGATTCGCAGATTTCAAACCCAAGATATTGATATGCACCACACCGTATTAAGGATTACGTACTACCCCCCCCCCCCTTTTGGAGCTCTGTACAGTCTAATATACGTATTTCCTCAAATAAGCACCCCCACGAATGTATAAACGCCCCGCTTGAATTGGCATAAATGCATTTTCATACGTTTCCAGCCAAGCAGTCATTTTAGTAGATGTTGAGAGATCTACTTGAAATGTATTCACCTATCATTTATAGCATTGTAGTTGACAGGTTTTGATCTCTCATTGCAATGAGAATTAATTTATGATGTCCCTAGCCTGGAATCAAGGATACACTGTAAAATAAATAGTCCTGAAAAGATTTCAAAAATATTGCATATGTATATTTTTCCAGTTAGAAAATAGCTGCACTGGGTCGAATGCAAAATTTAAATGCAAAAAACCATTGCTTACTTGAGGAACAGTGTTGATGTTAGCGATTTCAGCCACAGGGACAGCAGCAACGGAATATGCCGGACCAAGAAAACCTATTTTTGTAGGCCCCTTCGTCAATAACTTCATAGCAGCATCTAAGGCAATTCCAGGTTTGGTCTGCAAAATAAAATTTGTGTCTAAATGTCGAGAAAAGGCATGGGTATCTTTAGTTGAGTCAACCCGGGGTCAATCCAGTTTCGTTTATACTGCAAAACCTCCAAGAGCACTGTTCACTAGAAAGTGGATTGAACCTGGGTTAGTTTAAGTCAAGCACGCGCAGTGACCAGCATATTTCATTCAAAAATAGAAAATGGCGGCTAATAACGGTTTTATTTTTGGACTTCAGCTTTTCAGGAAGGTCTTGTTTCTCAATATTAATTTTCTCAAAAATTCCCTTCCGCGTGGGCAGTGTGCAGCTGAATTTTTTCATCTGCCCATAATATGCTGAATTTTTCATCTGCCCAAAAAGGCCCTTTTATTGTCTCCTACTGTTGCAGTAATTCTTCTCCACAGTTTCCCGACACTCTCCACCGCAGAGGCTAACTTACTTAAAATTCTGTGGAGGAGAGTGGTTTCCAGAGCTGATATTCTAGGTTGCGTTTCTTTTGTCTCGTTTTATAACTATTTTATAATGAAGAACGATTATAAATGTATTGAGCTACGTTTTGACGTCATCCTATAGCATCATTTTCAAGCAATTTGATTGAAATATATGTTCATTAAAATGCTTATCGGTTTTCAATTAGATTGGTTTAGAATGGATGTTAGGTTGACATCGAAACTTTGCTCGATAAATTTATTATCGCCAACACTGTAAGTTTCGGAGTAATCAGGTAGTGTAGGTGGTATAGAAAATAAGGTTATATTGTGAAACTTTTGAGGATTTGCGTAATTTTATGGAAATACTTGTGAGCCATTTACAAATAAAAATATGGAAACATAGTGACAGAGCATAAGGGGTCTTTATTAAAAGGATCTTTGCTTTCAACAGGCCCGCAACATTTTTGCCCCAATCGGTTGTGGGGAACAACAGTTCCGTTGTTTTCTAGTGATGTCATGGGTCACATCTTATAGATTCAGCTTCATTGTGTTCCGCAAGTAAAAAATGGAACACAACGACATTGTCGAGGTGAATTACAGTAAACCTATGTTGCTGATAGAAGCTTTGTCACTTCTCGATCTACGGAGGCTTTGTGTCTTCGATAACAGATGGAAGATAAAAGATAGGTCGCATCGGCACTTCTTTTTTAACTCTTATGGTTATATGGAAACCAGGCTTCATTTAGTCAAGGATATCTCTTACCGAAGTTTCTTTAATACAAATGGGGAATTTTACAAAAAAATAGCTATCTCTGCACTACATGGCTAATTTTTCTATGACTAACTCTACAACATATGAAAAATCTAATCATATATAAATATTACCACATGACAAATTTTAGCACATACACTTAGAAGACATAAAAGCATACAAGAAGTACAAATTTTACAATTTTACAAAATAAAACATTTTAATTAAAGAAATTTTAAGGCTAATTCTAATATTTCATTAACTTTTTCATTTTAAAATATTTATACAGCGCAACAATTTTATTGAATTGTTTTTATTAAATTAAATTATACTTGCTTTACAATTGACCGTGTTAAAAAATGAGGTTACTTCTACGTGACTAAAAAACCAAACAGGATGAAGTTTTGTGTCATAGGAATCGCCGATAGAAATGCCGACAGCTTTAACGAGAACACCAAAATGCATGGAAACATTTCAAACCTATTCTTTTATTGTTTTTTTTACTTGCAAATTTAGCTGCAAATAAGTCTTAGAAGAGTTCAATAATTTTTCTTACGTTTTACTTTTAATGACATTCGTTTTAAAGTTTTGTGCCTGGCGACAATTTATGCATTGTGAAGAACGTCATCCTTTCTGGGTACATGTGATGCCCCAGAAGAGCCTTTATTATTTTTAAAGCTGCATGAAATGCCCCTACGATGCCCCCATAAATCCCATGCCATGCAGTGCAATACAATTTAGCAAAAAAAACCAGCATCAACACCGATATTAAAGACCCATTGCTAACCAGCGGCCATTGCAGGTGAAAATTACCCCCCAAGGTACATTTATTTGACGATTTCCGTGTCTTCTGAAAGTAAATTTTGGCCTAGTAGTAACGACTTATCAGCAGTGAAAAAGACAGTCTTTCTTTAATTCGTGGTCAGAATAATTTTTTTATTGCATCCACCAGTATTGGAAAACCGTAGAAATATTTGTTCTTCTTCTGGTTAGCAATGGGTCTTGGTGGACACCGAGGGAAATTTTAAATCTTTGCCATTCGTTGCGGAATGCTTTTCTTGGACAGGGATTACCAGTTTTTGTGGGTGAAACGTTCAAACAGTCCGTGCACAAATTTCCAACTTTTTCCACCCGGGGTTTCGCCGCGCAATAAACGCGAAGGCACATAGACGGAGGTGTATTCATGGTATTCAGTATCTTAATAGATATAAAGAGAAAGTTCATAAATCTTTTGACAAATGATATGACAGTTGGATTCTTCGGGTTGGTCGCTTTGTGTTTCAATATTGATGTCGGATATAAGCAATGATGACACTAGGGAAAACACAACAATACTAATAAATGATTGTCAATGATAAATATCCACAAAATATTGTCGAAATGTCAAACATTTCTTCCCAATTCTATAAATCAGCTGATAAACGTAGCTGGTCCGACAAAAAATGTCAGAGGACGTTGTTTGCATCTCTGACAACGATAAATTAATGTTTTCGCAGACGTGAAAACAATTTTCATTCATTATTAACAGGACCTCATTACTGTGAAGTTTCTTTCAAACATTTTAATATTTGCTTTTGATGACAACAATTACCACAATAAAATTTGCTAAAAGCCTACGGCAAAAATTTCACACGAAAATAAATTTGCAGATGGAAACTTTTCAACTTCTTCAATGCTTGTTTTTTCGTTGATGGATTACGCATGCTCCAAGGACCAACACACTTTTCGAAGAGAGTGTTATATCAAAATGGATAGCTCAGATGGTCAAATAAAGGCAGAAAAAGCTCCATAATTTTTACCATGATACTATACTATACTATGATACTATGCCAACCCGATGCTACGCTTGTTTTTAATCATTATTATCTAAAAGTTCATCTAGGGCGAATTTCTAAATGTTCATAAAACGCTTCTTTTTCTCAGTTAAATCATAATTATTTAAAAGTTCATCTAACACTAATTATTTAAAAATTCATCTAATGATTATTGCTTAAAAGTTCATCTAAAGCTCATTTCTAAAATTTCATATCACAATGCTTGTTTTCCTCAGTTAAATCAATATTATTGAAAAGTCCATCTAAAGCTTATTTCTAAAAGTTCATAAAACACTTCTTTTTCTCAGTTAAATCATTATAACTCAAAAGTTTATCTAATGCTTATTTCTAAAATTCCATACCACAACGCTTGTTTTTTTCAAACTAAATCATTATTATTTGAAAGTCTATCAAACGTTAATTAAATAATTTTCTCAAATAGTTCGACTTTTTATGTTTGAAAGACCCCAAACTCTTACTACAGTTACGAAAATAAATTATTCAAATCCGGACATGCTGCTTTAAATTGATTCATTTGTCCTTTTCACATTAGTTATTATTGTCTTGAGTGAAGTCATTGTCTTTCAGTCATTGTCTTGCAGTCATTGTCTTGAAGTCATTGTCTTGCAGTTATTGTCTCCAAATCATTGTATTACACTTTTGATGGTAGTTTACACAGTTTACACAGTAAGTCATACTCTGGTGATAGCATAAGCTTGAAAGGCCTCCGGACTTCCAACAGTATAAATCAAATGTTGCGTGAATTATAATGTTATGCGAATTTAATATGAACTAAAGCACCGTGATAACTCGATTAAGCCCCGATGGGGCTTATTCAAAATTCGACCTTCGATAGAGACGGGGTTTTATTTGAGAGGGGAGCTTATTCAAAAGTCAGCTTCCCTGAGAGTATTATCTAAATAAAAGCATGAGTATTATCTAAAAAAAAGTGCAGATTATTATCTAATATGAAACTCAACATAGGTATGGTCGTACAAAAAAGAATTCTTGAAAGATTGTAACTAATCAATGTGTTTTGGCGTGAGTTGTAACGTGAGTTGTAGGGTAACAAAATTTTGGCGTGAGTTGTTTTCAGCTAAAATTTACCTGGGGGAAATTAGGGGGTAATTAGGCCTGTCTTTGGCACAGTATTTTGCCCATTCACGAAGTAAATGGTGTTTAACGCCGAGGTCTTTATAAATTCACATCGCGTCTGCACCACCTTGCCCCTGTTACAGAAAGACCAATTACGTCTCGAATTGTCATGCTTGAAAAAATCTGAGAACACATATAAATTCAACCTTCCAAAATTGTCCTCGTAAACACACATGGGGTTAAATGATAATTTGTATTGCGAAGCCAGTCCAAGTAAAAAAAACTAATTTTAGTTTTTGAAAATGTGCAAAAAATATTTTCATTTCAAGAACACACGAGAGCATTGAAAATAAAGTTACCCATATTTCTCAACACATGAAAGTTTCCAGAAGAGAGCATTGTCATTCATTCAAATTCTTTCACATTTGCAATTACACAAAATTTTTAATGAAGATCTGAAAGCATCCAAATGATGTTTACACCGGCATCGTTTGTATAGTTCAACAAAAAAATATGCAAGTGAATCTTTAATAATTCAATATCAAGGTATGCAAAATTCATTAATGATATTAAACAGGTATGCGAAGAAGTAGATCAATCATGCTGACTGTCTGTATGGAAATGTTACCAATTTCCTTCAGCTACATTATGGTCTTGTTCATTGTCTCTATCACAAACCCGTATCAAACTGTTTATTCCTTTATTATACAAGCGTTTTTTATAAGAAGCCACTATACAAGAAACCAGCTCCTAAAATCGAAAACAAATTAAGAAACCGTGGTTCTTAGAACAACCGAAGCTAACAAACTCAGCTGTTACAAAACGCTCTTTTATCCAACAGCAGAAATAAGCTGAAGCCTGATATCAGAGGTCTATCGACCCACTTAGACATACATTACTTGTTTCTCTATAGAAATGGTTAATATATTAAGTAACTCCTTAAACACAAAGGTTTATTGACAAAACAATGATAAATGTGGGTTGGTTAACGATCCTAATGTGGGGGTAAGGATTAACATTAAAACAAGGTTTGTTTGCAAAATGGCAGTATGGCACAACTCCGTCTCGACGAGGGACGCGTACTCCCTCCCCCCCCCCCCCTTCCCCGGCAAAGTGGCGGACTGGCTCAGAATGGCTTTTTTGAGCAAGGGCAAGCACAGGTGAGAGGAAGTGAGGGGCCATCAGGGCGACCCCGGTCCTTCCTCTCGATATGACCACACCTCGTGATTCCTTTTGCCTTTGCCTTTCTTCTGTTACGCACGAAGTGCGCATGCACATGGCGCCCTAGTTTTCCCCACCACCTTCTTACATGCGTCTCTGTCGTATGCTAGCTCTGTGGCTCCCTCTATTGTTAAGTCCAGTGATTTTAGATCTTTCTTTATCGCAGATAGCCAGGTTTTTGGCCTCCTCTAGGTTTCTTGATTTTTCTTTGTGCCTCTTTTAGGGCTATCTTAGCTGGAGTTTCTTCGGGGAGTCTTGTTGCGTGGCCAAATTTGCGATGGTATGAATCAATCTTTTTGGTAGCTGTTTTGTTAGTGTCCATAGCTCTGAATTGTATAGGAAGATACTTTTTGCGCATGCCTTGAATATTCTGATCTTCAGTTTTTGTTTCAGTTTGTTGTTGTTGAAGATGTGTTTCAATTTCGTCATTGCATTGTTGGTGAGTTGCTTTCTCCGTTTGATGTCTTCGTCACTGTCTAATAAGCTTGAGAGTACTCTGCACTTTTTCCATTCTTCAGGTCCGTTTCTCGTGAATAGCCTAAAGGAACTTAATTGATTTGGCGGATTCTGATGTTCGTTTGCTGTTTGCCATTTTGGAAAATAACATTTTTACTGAACAAAGCTATTGTTGTTAAGAAAGGTTTGTTATAATCGCCGTCTTTTATACCGTGTTGTGTAATTCATTGTTGCAGTTTATCATCAGCTATCCACAAGGAGTTAACGTCAAGGTACGATTTTAACCATAAATTCAATTTTCCTTTTTTTCATTTTTCTATTGAATATGGCCTTTTTTGGAACACCCAGTAATTATTTCACAACTAAATTCGTACTTTAAAATCTTTAATTTGATATAAATTGAAATATTTTAAACTTCTTTTAGCTCATCAGTGACTTGCCATTGGAAATTGTAGCTTCTTTGCCAGCAAAAAAAAAATTTATTCGGCGTTTGTTCTGGAAGGGTTTATGGCACATGCAGCAAGTTACGGACAATTGCGAAGGTTTCTTTCAAAACTTTCTTTACATACCTGCTTGACAGGAGAAATATCGGATTTCATTGACACAAACATGCAAGGAGTATCTTTTTCTAAACTCTAAAATTTAAAAAAAGGATAAAAAAAAAACTAATATAACAATCAAGTAAGATACTAATGCTTTTCACAAAAAGATAAAAGAAAAATAAAGAAATATTTCTCAAAATCCAAGAGTAAATGTTCCTAAAACGGAATTTGAAATTGTGCTTAGTTTTGCCTATTCATGTTCGTAAACATTGCAAGATTAAACTCAAATGTGTGTCTCTTCCAACACAAACAAAACTTTAAAAGTCATTTGAGCAGAAACTTAAAATATGCTTTGATTTCTTTTGCGATAGTTCAAATTGAAATCAAATGAAAATTCTCGTGAGTTATGACTCGTATTTACAGTTGGCGTGACAAAATAAGAATTATAACATTTAGATTTCAAGCAAATTTACAAAACTTGAATATACCTGATGAAGCAGAGCAACTTTTGAAAACGAGTTTGGTTGAGAACCATCGAATAAGAAACAAGCAACGTCGATTTTCTGATTGTTCACCATCTCGGCTGATTCCTTCCATTCAACTTCTTGAAGCTAATAAAATTTTTAAAAAATCATGCGATTTGACACAAAAAACTTCATATTTTAAACAGTAGTAAAACAGAACCAATGCTTTCAGTTAGATTATTCAAAGTGCCAATAAACGGGGAGTAAAATTTTATACACGGGGGGGGGGGGGGGGGGCGGGGG
>JAYJMH010017017.1:0-20935 GCA_036873815.1 Phacellophora camtschatica
CTCGAATTCGACCATCCGAGTACAATTGAGCCACAATACGTGAAAACAGGCATTATCATAGCTCTATAGATCTTTTCAGCAGTTGCTGAGTCGATTGAACTTCGAATACGACGAAGTAGATTTACTCTTCCTGCTGCTTTTTTGTAAATTGCGTTAAAATGTGACTCAAAATTTAGAGAGGGATCCAATGATACGCCAAGATATTTGTAGCTTGTTGTACAATTTATGTTGGTTCCATCGACTTAGATGTTGAGTTGCATTAACGAGGTTTAATCGCTTTGATGTTCCAAACAGCATCGCATCAAAGTAAGGCGTCTGCTCCATCTTCGGCAGCTTAGTGATTCCCAGCCAAGTTCTGTGTACAGCTTTTCTCGCGATGTTCCTCTCCATGTTCCCGTAATTGCTCGCGCAGCAGAATACTGAACAGACTCTAATTTTTCCATTAAGCTCGGTAAAATGACGGTATCACTGAAATATTAATGCTAATCCTATTATTAATGCTCTTACTTGAACATTAAGTCAAACAAGCACAAAACCTATCATGAAATTCATGGACTTCGAAATAGCAAACGAAACTGTAGCTCTTGCTCTGTAAACTTCACAGTTATAACTTCACTGATTTATTTTTTAATTTACAGCGTCCAACCGAAAATAACTTATTTACTTTCCAATACTTTGTACAGAAAAAGGTCGGAGAAACACAGCAATATAAACATATTTAAAGACCTTTCAATTAATGTAAAAACAAAACTTCCAATGATAAAAAACTATTTTAATAAGGACACTATTAAAAAGGTGCACAACGCGGCGAGAAAGAAAACGTGCAAACTTTGTGGACACGCGGGAGCCAGCAGTACTGCAGAACTGAGAATCCTAATGCTGGACAGGAAAGTATGGAATAGAGTGATTTACTGGTCTCGAATTGGCATTGGATGATCCGTAATCTCCGGCTTGTAAAAATTATTATCAACGTGTGGGACGTGTGGAAGTTTTTACTCGCACTCAGGCTTTTATAGATTAGTTGCACGTGTAATAACACGTGATATAATTGCACGTGTATTTTGCTTTTTGACCCCTGGTGCTTTTTGACACCCTTAGGTGCTCTTACTTATGAATATACTTTTCTGCTATTCTTTTCGGGAATGTATAGTATAGTCATAACTAATAGTGACATGAATAAGCTATTTTAGAGGGGCTGTAGTTTCCATGAAAATATTTAGACATCTGATGGCAATTATTATTTTTTAAATCACAGAGATAAACAGAGATCATCATCGACCACATCAACTATTGATTCGAAAAGTGAAGGTTTGAAACAAATATTTATGTTTTTATAAGTTTAAACGTGCATGGATTATTATTGCATTTACTCACCATCTCAAAAATTTTGTGTGTGTTGATGCATTTTTATCTAATCTTACTTTTAAAAAATCTATGTGTGTAGTTCTTTTAAAATTTATTTTTGAACATATCATATTTCAAGACGATTATGTAAATATTATAAATATTATGTGCGCTGCTTGTGTTGTTCTGTTATAATACATATTAACCTTTGCTGATAGCTGTAAATTTGATGTTCTGATGCTTCCAAACGCAAAAAAATAATTAATGTGCAATAGTCCTTTTATTTGTTTGTTTATTCATCATTAGAATAATCTTTTTCTTCAACATGGAAAATTCGATTATATTAGTTATAAATCGTGAAATGTTCTCTCAAACAATTTCTGCGAGGAATGAAATACGAATGGAGTTCATCGTTGTTTTACTGATATAATTCTCAGGATCCGTTGATGGTGACTTCAAAGATTTGTCTCTGAATGAAAATAATGACTCCGTTTGCTCGAACGAAAGAAAAGATTCTGTCAGAGATGAAACTGGCCGTGTATTTGGATTTGTAACCGATGAACCTGACACGAAATTAAATTTAAAAGAATATGACGACTGTTCCAAAAGTAGAACAGAATCGTCAATTTCCCACTCGGATGAAGGAGTGAAAAATAATGGAGATTTTTCAGAAGAATCTCATAATGTGGAAGATGAATACAAGGTGAATGATGGTACAGAAAAGAAAATTAATGACGGTGAAGATGAAGAACAAAAATTGGGTGAACAGTTGAACATTGAAATAAGTACTCTACACGTAGACTCTAAGCATGAACAGCAAAAGGACACTTCTAACGCCAAAGAAGATTTTAAAATAACAGATAGTTCTTGTGAACATACACCTCGTGAAGAATTTAAAGATGACGAAGTTTTAGAGACAGCAGCGATAGAGGATTTGAGGGATGTTGTTTGTCAACCACTTGATATAAATTTGTCTGCAGATGCTACTTACGAATTGAATCTTAACGAAGAAGAGAAGACTGAGATTTATTTAGAGACGATTAAATCAAAGGAAGGTGCTATACGGTTAGTATATTTTAAAATTCTAAAGAATGTTTTTACAACACAAATAAGAAAAATTGATTTTCAGGTGAGAATCTAAATACATGTTATCAAGAAAATGTATATAAAATGGAGAGCATTTTGAGGTTTTTCAATGAATTGGCATTCAGTACTAAAAATTAAAGTAATTACATGCACTGGTTATTGATAACGATGCAAATATTGATGTGAAGTATGGACCAGAGTTTTAGGCTAGTGTGAAAGATGAAAAGAGAAAATAAGAAATGGCTATTATAGGTTGTTAGTAGTCTTATACAGCCAAAATAAATCCCTTCCACCAGAATTGTTTAACATCTAATAAAGTCGTGAATTACTTCAGAATCTCTTCAAGATTATATGAAATATAATTGTTTTGTTTTACTCTAGAGACCAATTAAACGTCTTGAAGCAAAAAGGACATGAAGTTTTCGTGAACCTGAGTGAAAAAACACATTCAAAGGAACACATAATCTCGCAACTAAATTTGCTCCAAGAGGCACAAAACACAGCCATTACGAAAGAGGATTTTGCTTTGGCAGACAAAATTAATCACGAAATGGAGCAGAAACAGATTGATTTAAGTAAACTGAAGTTTCTTCATCCAATAGTAGATTTACAGGTAAGAGGTAATCATAATTCAGTCACACTATTGTAATTGTGTTTCGATTTGTGCCGGATTGTGTAGGATTGTGCCAGATTGTGCTGGATTGTGCCGGATCGCTTTTGTTGTGTCTTGATTTTCGTGTTGTTGCGGACTTTGACATGGCAGTTATAGCGCAGTCTCATGACTTATGCACGGGTTGTTTAAGTTACATTGTAACTCTCGGCCAGCTCTTCTGCTAATTTCTTTTTATTTTCATATATATGCGCTCGAAATATCGTACAAATTATTCGTCCCATACAAATCTTACATTATGATTACAGAACTCATTATGATTGCAAGCAATTAATAGCGTGATCGTGAACGCAAATGTAGCAACGGAAATATTGGAATTATTTTCAAAGAAGAATTCTTTGAATTGCACACAGTTCAGAACTTTGAGGAACTTTTTCGCTTTTTTGATAGGAACAGTGATCAGACAGATAATGTCTGAACTTTGTTTGTCCGCTTATGTAAGAATTGAAAAGGTGCAGCTATGAAAGGATGCAAGGCTTAAAAACTCTTCAATAACTACCTTCTCTGTTTTTGTTTTTTCTCCGCTCATACACTTGCTTTTTCCCTAAATGAGGTCTCAAATTGCTCGTTGGTTATCAAGTTCCCTATTGCAGAGAATGACATAGATCTTTGTACTTACGTTTTGCAATAAAATAGCAAAACTAATGTAAGGTTTTTCTGGATACCTGGTACATATCTAGTATACATGCACATATATTTCTCTACTTTTTACTTCTTCATTTTGCAGGTATCAAACTTTGTTGACCAATGTAACAATTGTCTCAAAAACAAGTCAAAGGAATGTAACTCTCTTAAAGACGAATTTAAAGAACTGATTTTGTCCGAGGAGAAATATTTAAAGGAACATATCACAAAAAATGATAGTGATCTTTACGATGCAAGATTGAAATTGAACGAACATAAGGCCAAAGTAGACCGCGAACTTGACCACATCGCTCTCGACAAGGAACACTTAGGCAAAAACAAATCAAAATTAGAAAATGAAATAGAAGAAAGAAAGAGTATTTTTGAAAAGGAGAAGGAGGAACTTTTTGGAGAACGAAACACCGTGAGAGTAAGTTTAGCTTTTTAAAATCTTTTTTAGGGATACCTCCAGGCATCTGACAAATATTATTTGTTCTTAAAATACACGTTGTGCATAACGAAATGTACGACTGTTACTTGTCATCTATCTAGAGACGGAGTGTGTCTTTATGATCTTGTACGTACTTTTTTCTTGCGAGCCTTCATTTGAAAAAGAGGCTGACAATTTTCAACTAGAACTGTCAAATTACCAATAATGTTAGGTAGTTGTGGTAATGTTAAATATGAATTATTATTTGTTTGTTGTTTTGTTATACATATTTTAATTTGAAATACATTTTGTAGTATTCAGCACATGCAAATTGTGGTATTTATATTGCTTCATGCATTTTATGTTGTCATAGTACTAAGCAATATCAATGCCAGTGATGTAATAGTATTTTTTTATCTTTCTGTAATTTTTGCGACCTGTTTACTTTAAGACAACCTGTTTGTTTTAATGGCGACTTGGGCGTTTATTTTAAGAAAAGATTGACTGATAAAACTCCCAAGTCGATACAGGAGCAAGCAGGTTGCTTTAATGTCAAAGCGTGATCTGAAAATAAATGGCGTTTCTTTAAATTGACCTGAAAGCTCATGAATGAGGGAAATTCAAATTCTTAGTTTTGGACAGGTAAACGTGATTGCAGTTCACGTTTGCCCTTCGAACATCGTTTTAAGCACAATTTGAAATTTATATTTTCGCAGATTTCAAACTACAACCCTGCAAATGGAAATAGTTTTTTAGGTCGCTCGACAGTAGTAGCCATTTATGTCTCTCTGGGTCCACTGTGATATGACGTTGTTCATATGTTTATTATTTGATATTTTGAAACTGATTTTTTGCAGAATGAAATCAAATCGTTAGAAGAGAGGTTGGCTTTACTTCGGGAGAAAGAGAACATAATAACAAACAAAATTGACTTGGTTGAGTTGAACATTGAAAAGATAGTTGAAGCTTTTCTTCCTCAACAATACACCTTAGAAAAAGAGGAAGATGACAATAAAATAAAGGAAGAATATATTGCATCAAAATTGGTGAGATTTATTTGTTGACAGCTTTAGTTATAAATGCATGCAAATTATATATATATAGGCCATCCGTTGTTAGGAGGAATCATGTGATTTAGTTTATATAAATAAAAATGCAATCTGATCATTTTCTTGTTTATCCTTTACTTGTTAAAATTCAATCTCGCTCCCTGCGATATTTTCCAGAGATGAAATAACCCATGTATTAGCCAGCTTTAATGAGACACATCAGTTCTGGCGAGAGTTACGGAGAATCTGTAATAAGCACAGAGTAATAGGTAATACACAGATTATATTACTCCCTGGTAATAAGCTGACATATACGCGTGTTCTTATTTATCTGATTATACAACTTTTAGTACCCATGCATTGACTACTTATAATGCTTCGTTGTTTCGTTATACTTATATGAAATTTGTTTAAAGGAAACATTCCGGAAAACTGAAGCTGAACTGAACAACAAACAGAAAAAAGAGGAGGGCTTTGAGAAGAGGTTTGCCAATTTTTTGTTTTTATTTTATTTATAATGTACTTAATCAAGATATTGATTAATTAAAGAATATTGCAAAGTAGTATTGCCCGAAGCAGTAAAATCATTGTCATTAGAAACATGATAAAACCTAATAACTATGGTAAAATCAAATCAATGAACAATATTAATATTGATTATATTTATACCTCACCTCACTTACCCTGAATTTCCATTCGAGCATCAGTCGCATATTTCCTCCACATCATAACCGTTGTGATCGCATTAATGCTTAACTGCATTAACGCATTAACAGACCAGCGTTTAATTCTGTCCATATATTTGTAACATTTATAATCTTTATTGATTAAATGTTTATATTTCTGCAGAGTAATAAATAATTATGGATACGAAAAAGTTTTAAATAAACTTTTATTTGTAGAATAAAATGAATTTTCAATTTCAGTGCAAGAAATTATCTCTCATACTCATAAATAGATCGTAGATAGACATGCCTTTGGAGAACGTTTACAGCCATCATTGTTAACGTCTAAAAGTTTGATTCTTTTTCTTGACATTGCTTTTCGCAAGCTCGTTTTTTGTTCATCAGAAGCTATCAACTAATAGAAAATACAGGATAGATGATTACTGAAAAATTAAAGGTTACGACGGAAGAGAGGAAAATTAATGTATTATTGTCATTGTTTATTGTTATTGTTTATTGTTATTGTTTATTGTCATTGTTTATTGTTATTGTTTATTGTCATTGTTATTGTTTATTGTCATTGTTTATTGTTATTGTTTATTGTCATTGTTTATTGTCATTGTTTATTGTCATTGTTTATTGTCATTGTTTATTGTTATTGCTCAGTATTAGTATTGTTTATTGTTTATTGAAAGCGTTAATCCCAAATATATTTTATTGTTGCATCAAAATTTTTCGTAATTTGAGAGAATCGCAAGAGGTAACTACCACATATACCGGTATGACCGATATGGGATTTTATTAATTTTTTGGGGTTGGTTTTTTCAATCTTTTTTGGGGAAATCATAAATTTTGGGGTATCATCTTTCAAAATACTAGATTCCATTATTGGATTTTGGTCAATTATTAGAACTTGGGGTGTGTATTTTCTATTTAGGGTCTGTAATTATTAATCTTTGTGGTATGTATTTTCTATTTCTTATAAATTTTGGGGTATAGTTTTTGAAAAATTGATCCATTTTAGGGTGTGATTTCACATGTTGAAATGACACACAACCGTCCCTTGCCTATTGTACTTACCCCCTCCCCCTCCCTCGGAGGAAAGTATTGCATTGGGTGAGAAGAACACGTCTCTGCATATCAAAAGCATGGCAGAGCAGGAAATAGTGTTCCGTATCCTCGGCTAGCTCATGCTTATACTAGCCTGCGTGCTGTCTCGACTGGTTCCTTTCAGAAGAATTTAGTTAAATTCTTCTGACACGTTGAGAAGGCACGATACACGCGTAAACCAGTTGAGTCTGCACGCCGGCTAATGATTGCAAGTTCTTGATGTATTAATAAAAAATATATATCATTAAATGGCATTAACTTCTTCGTTTTCTCGATGGCAAATCCTGCAAAATTATCTTATTTTAGGTGCAAAAAGAATATGAAGATGCTGGCATCGACAATATTATCAATAGATGAAATGATGAAAGAAGTGGATGGAAATTTTATAAATTTGCAAAATATTGTTGACTTCGGTATTCTGGAAGTTTCTCCGAGTGAAGAACATGAAAGGTACAGATGAAATAAATTTATAAAGTGTTGTTGTTGTTGTTGTTGTTGTCATCAAACGCCACGGTGCTTTTTCATGAAACTTAACAGTCGATGAAAGTAAACAGCACATTTCCAGAGAGTACTAAAATGCAAACTCAGTTTGAAGGCCTGTTTCTATGGAGTCGAGTTACCCTCCTTGTATAGGAATTCAATGCTATCCCGACTGAGTGTTTACACGAGACAGGCGGATAACTCGGCTAGCCGAGGTCTTGGCAAAACAAGAGCTTGAAAGGTACGGCCGTGATTAAAATTTTGGGATCTCGTTATTCCGGGATTTTCCCATATAAACACTCCAACTCGGCTTGACGGAATAAATTCGTTTGTTTCAAGATCACAGAAGTAAACCAATTCACATAATAGAAAAGAAACAAGCGCCTACGCAGCGTCTACTTCATTTTCATGAAACGAAATATCTTTGCTTGTGATGTGATATTTATAAGATTTATTAGACAACAAGTCTTATCCTCCTGAATATTATTTTGGACGCAGATAAGCGAATCAAAATCTAACAGTATAATATCTCCCGCGAGACTCGCTGCGTAGGAGCGTGCGAGTAACTTGGTTCCATTTAAACACTCATTTATTTTCATGTTTTCAAGCCGAGTAACTCGGGTAGCCGAGTAATTTTTATGAATGATTTTCGTCGTTCGAAGTCTAGTCTATTTGCCCTTTTGTCTCTGCTACCAATGTCGAACTGACGAGAGTACGTAACTTATATCTTTTACCATTTATGATTGGTTTGAACAATATTTTTTACTGGCCGTATACCGGGTGACCCAAAAAAACAAATACCCCTGTTTGCAGGACTGTAGGTTGAAGTCTGCGAGGCGCTACAAATATCAAATTGTGCATAAAATGATGTCTGGAGGAAAAACTTCAGCTACGACCACTTTAACCTGTCCAAAACTCGCAATTAAAATTGCCCTAATCCATTTAAAGTTAATTTGAAGAATTAAAATGAAAATTAAAACAACATGCCTGCTTTAATGGCGACTTGGGAGTTTAAAATTTGAAGATTCACTAATGAAACTCCCAAGTCAATATAGAAGCAAACAGGTTGTTTTAATTCCAAAACGTGGAATGGAAATTGAGCTCACAACTGAGGGACATTTTATTTCCAGTTTTGACAGGTAAACCTGATCGCAGATTCTTGGATGATATCCAAAACTCTACATTTGCCTTTCCGACATTTTTTTTAGCACAATTTGAGATTTTTCAAGCTACAATCCTGCAAACAGAGAAAGTTTTTGGGGTCACCCGGTAGTTTCATTATTTTTTCAATTTTAAAATTTAATTTTCATTGCTTTATTTTAATGTTTTATCACTGAAGACATACGAAAAGAGTTTTGGAATTGTCAAACAAATTGGATATGGCTAGCTATAAGGTTTGTTATGATCACTTTATTTGAAAACATGAAATAGGTACACCTCTGGTAAACCATGAGCTCTAGGAAACGTGCGAGGAAATTTTATGCTATCTTAGGCTTATATTATATATTCAACATTCAGGCCTTTCCATTCTGGGCAGGGGCGCAGTGGAGGCTACTTCGCTGGGGGGCAAGGGTGAAACTTTTCCGATAAAAACAAGATTTTTCCGACAAATTTTGGCGAAAAGAACCTTTCAGAGGGGTCCGGGGTACTCCCCCGGAAAAAAGCATAGACCATGCCCCCCAGATCGGCTTAAAATGCACCCCTTCAAAACAACTTGAGGCTGAAATTATTTTGGCAAAATATGTTTTTTTTAAGAAAGAAACGTTTTCGAGCAGTGTTTTTCTTTTCATTTAATGGCTACGAGATAGTGTTTTTCTTTTCATTTAATGGCTACGAGATAGTCTCCTGAGGTTTTATGCTCGCAATACTTATGCCCAATATCGCACAAACGAAAAACAACTTTACAGAGAAGAGTGTGCTCAATCTTTCAAGAAAAGCGGAAGGTAGGCAGAAATTGTTTTTCATTTTACCATTTACTCAAAATGAATCGTAGTACGAGGATAGTTTTCAGAGAAGAAATTCTGGACAAGATTATGTAAATATATGCAAAATCAACAGAACAACATAATCGATTTTCAAATTTCATTCGAAGTTTACCTAGCGATATTGCCTTTTAAGAGATCCCAGTAAATGAAATTGTATGAATTAGTTTCACGAGCAAAAAGAGAACGGAAATGTGGAGGAAAGTCGCCATGATACGAAAAACAAGAAACTGGCCCATAAACAGTAATACATGAAACAGTGAACAGTTACGAGTTTCCAATTAAATCCATTTACTTCAAATATAGAAGAATATGAAAAAAACGATTTTTTTGTCTGACGGGGTACAGTAATCTAAGTTGAATAATAAAGTTCTTAACTATTTGCAAACAGCAATGGAAGTATTTATACTACATTTTGTTTGTTGTTTATTAAAAAAATTACTCACTATTGTATCTTCTTCGTATCAATATTGGCCTAGCAGAGCTATAGCATAAAATTTTCTCTCTGGCATTTCGTTTATCCATAGTGCATCATTTCAATGTCATAGTCATTCAAATTCAAACGAAAATATGGCGGGGCGGGGCGAGCCGATAGAACAAAAAAACAGCAAAACATTGATTCAACAAAAATACAATAATAAGTAATTTTTTGAATAAATAACAAACAAAATATAGTATAATATAGGCCTTAGCATAGGATGGAATTACACACCACACGTTTCCTACGGCTCATGGGTGTTACGGAGATGTGTAGCCTGAGTGAAACATTTTTTTTATGGATATGGGTTCCCTATGCTATGTTTTATCTTAGAAGTCAACATTGAAACAATGAAACAAAGTAGACACAAATTGAGTTCAATGCAAAAGATTCTTTGGCTGAGGCCCCGTTTACATGAGACTGGTTCCAAATTGATCCACATCAATTTTAGTACGGCTCCACTCGTTTACACGAGACCGGTTCCAAATTAGTTCAGTTGAGTGTTGCGTTTACACGAGACCAGCTTCAACAGCAGTCTTGGTTTTGCACATGCGCACTGAAATTAAAATTTATGATGCAACGAAGGCGCACTAGAAATTGAAAAAGCGCGCCAACGCGCCAAGAGTTCTTTTCTTCACTGCATTCCTCAGCGACAGTCAAAATTTTAAAAATATTTTAAAACGTAAGGAAAATGTCTGCAACAGCTTCTGTTAAAAATAGAAAGAAAGTAGAGAAAGGTTTTTCGTGGACAAAAGCTGGTAAAAGTTACAGTGGACTACAAAGCTGCAAAGTCCAGTTTGGGCTTAGATTGGGAGACCATAAAAAATAAATACGAGGAGATAACCGAAAGGTTCCGCGACAGTTACCCAAAGAAAGAAAGCGGAGTAAATTTGGAAGAGTTTACGAAATGTGAAGCAATTGATACTGTCACAAAAGATACAGTAATGGCGAGAATAGAGTGAATTAAGACGAATTTTTTCGCTGATATGGCGGAGGACCAGTGGTGACGTTTTTGTACAACGAGTGCTATGAGATTTGGGCTGGTTCGCCTGCAGTTGACAGCATTCCAACGGGAATTGAAACGTACTTAAATACATGGTCAGCGGTTTTCCGCCATTATGTCTTTAACAATTCGTTTCCAGTTCATTCTGTTTGCTGAGTTGAGTTATTGTATTTCACGTGCCTAGCCCGCGGAAGTCTCGAGATGACTTGTTTCCAGCAGAGGGCAAGGGTCATACATTTTCAGGCACATACACTTGCTATTCTTGCAGGGTATGGGTTTCTGCGCTTGGCGCAGGGGGGCCCAACAGGGCGACCCCGGTTCTTCCACTCGATGTGACCACACCTCGTGATTCATTTTGCCTGTGCCTGGAATTACAGAGAGTTAGCACCTCTCCTTACACTTTCGCAGCAAGTATGACCTTGGTGAGATTTGAACCCGCGACCTTGCGATCATGAGTCCGGCGCCTTAACCACTAGGCCATGCTTTCATTTGCTGTTAGCTCTTCTAAAACTTTTAATGTTTTTTCAGCAGGGTTTGACTCAATGCTCATTTTGATGCTTATTGGGGATAAGTCTTTTCCTATCAGCTTTATCCACGTAGTGGGCGGTCTTCCAATGTTCTTTTTTGTCTGCTTCAGGCTTTCATTTAGAGATATTTTTGCTGGAGTATCATTTTTTAAATGCATAAGATGGCCCAGCCAATTTAAGTCGTCTCCTTCTGATTGTTGTACTCCATGGCTCTGATCCTGTTTTCTCATATAACTCATCGTTGCTGATCTTTTTTGGCCATCTGATATCGATCACTTGTCTTAGTAGCCTCCTTTAGAAAGAATCAGTTTGGTTTTCTAAAGTTCTTGTGACTGTCCACAACTGAGAATCATACAGGAAATTCGATGCACAAAATGCATTAAATGTTTGAAGCTTCAATTGAAGAGATATCTTTTTGGATTTGAATATCGAGTTATACGCGTCTAAGTTGGGGATGGTTAATCCTTGTCTTCTTTGAATATCTGTCTGTGTTTCCAACTTACTCCTAAATAGTTTGCATTCTTTCTAATCTGGTTCCTTATTTTCTACTTTTGGTGGTTTATATTTTGTAACCCAATCTAGTACTGACCTGCATATGGTATTCCTTTAGTTTCTTAAGTGTTTCTACAGTTGGTGGTAGTGGTGGCATCTCAGGTCTTGGTATTTCATATCGCTCTGTTTTTGACGTATTTACTTCTATATTACATTTTCTTAGCTTGACTACTATCTTAGCTTCTATTTCATCTATTTGTTTCTTTGATGTGCCTATGAAAGTCAAGTCATTCGCGTATTTGGGTTTAATGCAAAGACCTTTAATTTTCGTTGGCAGGCGTAAAAATTTTGTTAAGTATAATGTGAAGAGCACTGCACTCAAGTAATCCCCTTGCATAATTCCTGTGATTGTTATGAAACTTTCACCAACTGTGTTGCGTACCTTTACTTTTAGTTCTGGTTGGTTTGTTATTTTGCTTAAGAGATGTAGTTCATCATCATCTAAGATATTTTCTAGTTCTTCAAAGAGTTTCTTACGATCGACGGTGTCGAACGCCTTGGGCATGTCTAATAGTAGGAGATATACCTTATAATCGTTTGATATTATGGCTTTTCCTGCTAAAGTTTTTACGGTAAACACTTGCTCAGTGGTGCTTCTTCCAGGTTGGTATGCAGATTGTTCTGTTAGGATATGTTTTTTCTAATCTGTTCCATGTTCTTTTGATGAAGCATATTTTAAGGATTTTTCGTAAGATAGAGAGTAGGATTATGGGCCTTAGGTTTACGACGGGACCTCTTTGCTTTCCAGGTTTTTTTACTGGTTTAAAAAAAAAAAAAAAATTTAATTGAATTGAATTGAAAGTGTTAATGAAAGTGTTACGATTCAAGATGAAGATTCTCCGTGTTCCCAAGACAAATCAGAAAATAGCAGTAGTATCACACCACTTTCTCCACTCACAAGTATGGATTCATGACACAGAAAGAGATTCCAGTGATGAAGACTCACCTAAAGCACCTGCAATTCCTAAATCAAGGACATGGGAGCTTGCAGAAGAGACTAATTTCTCGAAATAGGTTGAAAAAATGTAGGGAAGGAAAAATTTATATTTCTTTTGGAATAATTTCTTCATTAATTTTTTGCAAGTTTCACGTTATTTTTCCATCCGTGTTAGATATATACATGTCATGCTAAAACTTTTCCCCAGACCCCCGTCAGTAATTGGTGACATCGCTGATTGGAGATAGCAGGCAGTATTAAATCATGATTATATCGAGAAAGAAACCTAACGTGGTGGGGGGGGGGGGATAGAAACCTAACGTGATGGGGGTGTTTAGAGCGTGGTCATAAAAGAACTGGGTGTGGTCAAAGTGCCCATGAAATCTTGTGCACCCCCCCCCCCCACTATTCAATTGCTTCCTACGTCTCTAGTTGTGGTAACTTCTTCCTCTGTTTGTGGAAATTTGATGTATTTTGATCCAAGATGAAAAGTTCTGACCATGGACACTCTCTTGATAATTCTTGAAACTGCTGCCCTAGAAATACCAAATGAATTTGCTACTTTTCTGTACCCTCATCAACCAGCAATCTGCTTTTCAACAAAAATAGGAACACACATATTTGTTGTTTATTTCTCCAAGAAGGGTCTCAGTTGGTCAGGCAGTTTGAGGAAATTATCTCTCGACATTCTGAAGTTTTCTTGCCATTCTTCGGGTACAACTATCTCCCCGACAAAATTTTCAACCATGTGCTTTTACGCCCTGGCCTTTTACCCAAAATCGCTGTTGAATTCTTTTTTCTGGTTTTGATTAGCTTTAAAATAATGTCGAGCCTGCGTGTGTGCTTTCGTCAGCTAAGCTGTCAAGGCCAATAACTTATTTCTTTTCATTGCGTGAGCGTTCTTCCACATTACAACCATCATATACTCCAAACTCACTGTTACTGCAAGCGAGCTGAGGACAGACATAATGGCGATAGCGTAAATTACAGGAGTAATTCACAAAAAACATACAGAACGTAGAGTTTATAAACATAGAGGAGCATCGCCCTGAAATTGAACACTTTTTATAAAAGTACGATTTAAAGCAAGGACTACAATCTTTAAAAAAGTAACTTTCTGATAAAATGTTCGTTAACTTGTGCTTTAAACTTCCTTGTCTGTACAAGCGACATGTGTAAGCAGTTGTTTCAACAACAAAAATTCAAGCCCGTCGCCCTCTTGGAACGCGACGAAAACACCGTAAGCGCCACCGCATGATTTGCTCTGATTGACACGCCACGCACGTGACAAATCCAAAAGCCGGTCGGAAGGCACAGGTGTTTCAAGAGGGCGACACTCTGCCAATCACAGTGTTTTTGAGAAAGTAACCCCCGGCTCGAAGTTGCTTGCGAGAACTCTTTTCTTTCGTCGCCACGTTAAATAGGAAAGGAATGTTTACCTCTTGGACGAGGAAAAATTTGTTAAGATTGAAAAGAACCGGAGGAAGCCAAGAAGATTAACAAGTACCATGAAAAAACATTTACAAAATTCGAAGATACTCACGAAGTCAATTTCAGGTGAACACTTTTAAAAATGTAGCAAAATTAATTCTTTCTGGATACAGCAGCGATAAAAAACAGAATAGGAAGAAATGGCGTCAGCTAATATTTTTCGCGCGCTTTTGAAAACAAATTAGACCCAAACTTCTTCCATTATTACTTTTATGCAACGAGGTCAAAAATTAAGATTATGACGGGTGTTCCATTTCAGGGCGATGCTACTCTAGAAATAAGCGCGCCAAAACCAAACAAAAAAGTGCTTCAATCTTCTTTCTGCCTCCAATTCACAATGGCTCACCCTCGTTATGGTGTAAACGGGGCCAAACTACCCAAATGAGTGAAACTACTTGGAAATATTAAAAGATATTGCGAGAGAATGGAAAAACAATTTCCAAGCCAAGAAAAAGATAAACCAATCCTAGAATGGAAAGGCCTAAATGTTGTTTTTGATTGTATTCCCTGACCACATTTGATAATAACAGCATCGAAGAGTTTGCACCTTCCGCCCGCTGCGGATATTACAGAAGCCCAAACAAAAGTCTTGTTCGAATGTGTTGAGAAAGCAAGAAATACTATTGGAACTACTTCTATGCCACGTTTTACACTTTCTGTGCATCATGGAAGGTACCAAAATGATCAAAAATTTCATGCTCACATATGGATGGATGTTGATAATTACATAAAGCTGCTCCATCGTTTCAAACACACCCCAGTACCAATTGGCAAACAAGTAAGGTTTGATTTAAATGGTTACATTTCTCAAACGGAGACGTATGCCGAGAGGATGAGCAAGAAACAGAAGAAATATCTGAAAGGTGATTTGAAAGATATTGCTGTCGCGGCGAAGCAAAGCATTGGTCCAGTTGTGTATCCAGATCAAAAAGTTTATGAATTGGTGTTTCATAGCTGCCTCCCTTATCTTGGATTCATTTGCAAGCAAAAGGAAAAGACGAAGGATCAGATCTTTTTTGACGTTACAAAGTATGCGAAGGAACAAGGGATGATGGAAGAACCTCATGGATGTCATGTACTGATGGGAGAGCCTCCTGATCTGGCTTTTCAAGACGAAATAAAAGTCGACGCCTATATTCTTGTCAGCATTAGAAAATTCTATATGATGATAAAAGGAAATGGAAATGTTGACGAAGTCGAGTGGAAAAAACATTTCAACGAAAACACTGTTGAGTATCCCGTTTTGCACTGAATTGTATCTGAGAGGCTGCTCTAGGGCAACAGGTTCTGATAAATTTTTGATAATGCGACGCTGATAGTATTATGTATTTGATAATGCAACATTGTATTTTAGACGAATGTTTAACACAAAGCTATATGATATGATACATCCATTTCAATGTTCATCTATGTGATAAATTCTATGTGTTTTCTGTTGGAAGATGTGTACGAAGATGCCCAGTGTCCAAAAAATGTTCAAGAGTTTAGCTTAACCTAACGACTTTGCAAAAAATATTAATGACCTCAAAAGATAAATTTTTACATTTATAATGAGCAAACTTACATGTCACTGGTTTGATTAGTACCGTAGGGTAAACTTTTTTGAGTTATGGTCTTTTAAATGAAAATTCATTGAGCAGAGTGAACGGCAACTAAACACATTGGGCAGAACGACAACTAAACACAAAACGTCCAAAAGCTAAACGCACAAGGTGTCCAAAAAAGAGAAAGCTAAACACAAGGCGTTCAAAAGTATACGTGACCTTCACTTGCAGCACCTGTTTACATATTTTGGGTTATTTTTTGCTGAATTACTTGAAGTAGCTACTTGAAAAAACACAATTTAAAAATTAAACTTTGTCTAGATTTACACACTCTCTACCAAATGAGTCGGGAAGGCATTTAAATGTTTAAACTATGGTTTCAAAAACTACCAAAATTTGATTTTGCTGCCGATCTTAAAACATTCCTTTCATAGTTTTTCCTTGAGATTCATTGCAGCATAACACTGTCTTCAAGTAATCCACGTAACAACGTAAATTGATCAATAGTCCTCCTGTTTAACAGTGTGTATCAAAATCAGATAGCTCATAAAAATGCCAAGTTTCACCAATTAATGGTACCTCCAGAATACGATAAAGCGTTACAATCATTAAGTAAGTAAATAAGTTATCGCATTTAACTTGCCTAGCCCGCGAAAGTCTCGAAATGACTTGTTACCAGCAGGGGATACGGCTCATACAGTTTCAGTTTCAGGCACATACAGTTACTATTCTTGCAAGGTATATATGTCTACACTACAAAAGCAAATATCGAGAGTGGCATTTACAGAACATTGTTATCTCTTTAGTTTTATAACTTTATGCAAATGAGCAAATTGATGACATCATACTGGGAACTTGTGCATTGATCAAAACAGAAAATGTATCACATCTCGTGAAGTAATTGGCAGGAAGACTTTAAATTTAAATGATGAATAGCGACAATGAAATTGTCCAATTCTGTTGTGCTAAATGTGTTACCATGGCAACAAACCAAGCCCCAGACCCTTTTGTTCATTCCATTTTGAGTAAGTCTTCAGGGTTTAAAGACATGGATACTTTTTAATAGGATGTATATTTTTGTATCTATGCGGATGGTATAAGTAATGTAGAGTGATTTCTTGGAAAAATATTTTCCTGCAGAAAGCGAAAATTGAAGATATACCCAAAACAAGTTCCCTGTATGACGTCATCAATTTGCTTATTTGCATGCAGATGACTCAAAAACTAAAACAGATATCAATATTCTGTAAGCGCCATTCCTAATGTTTTTGGATGTTCTTTGGATGTAGATAAACTCTCCAAAAGGTTTATAGGCAGTTTAAGATAGCCTATATCTGATAACCGTGCAGAAAGAACTAAGATTGATACAGTAGAAACCCGCATTAAAGAATCTATGTTTTAGGGTGCCAGCCTGGCAAAGGTTATTATATGACACCCTTAAGAACATAGATGGAGGACAGAGGAAGGAGAAGTTAACACAAAATCAATTCAAAATTGGACACTTACAAATTCTCTCAAAACCATTTACAAATTATCCCATCAATTTTTTTTATAGTTAATTTGTGAAAAAGGCATGCAAAATTTCAGCCTGAAGGTTCTGTTGTTTGTATAGGTTCTTTTATATATAGTAGGTTATAGTATATAGTTTCTACGACACATTCGAATTTTGATGATTTGTCAGGTTGCGTCAGGGAAACAAAATAAAACGACTCACCCAGTGGTTGCGTGAATAGTCGCACGATCACATTATTTGTTGACGCTGTGAAATATGTATTTGGACCAAAACGATGCGATCAGACGGAAATAGAGTGTTGTCACTTTTTTCTTGGATAATTTTTTTCATGTGTACTAAATCACCTGGATGTGTACAAGTCTCCTCTTAGAGGAATAAGAGAGGAGGAATAAGAGGAAGGAAGAAAAACTAGAATTCTTATTTTTCCCTTCCTCTTATTCCTCCCCCCCCCTCCCTTCTTATTCCTCAAAGTGCGAGAATTGTAGCAAGTCCACAGATCACCAGGAACTAGATTTTCAGGAAAAACTTTCGTGACCTTGTCATTGCGGAAGGAACAAGGAACACGGAGGAAAGAACAACAGACCTAGTTTACGAAAGAATAACTCCTCCAGCGCACACGAATGTTTTTCGTTTCAGTTTCTGTTGAATAGCCTCTCAGCTGAATGTAAAATGGCAATATCTCTAATTGGTTTTAAACATTCAATTTAGAATTATCAAATTTTATTATTTCATTTGGCAGTATTGTAACTAACTGCTAATATATGGTCTCTTAAAAATAATAGCCTCACGATCACCCTCCTAAGGGATCACCCTCCTAAGCATAATGAAATATGAAAATAATTAAAAGATTTGAAAAAGAACTGAAAGAAAACAATTCAAGGAACAAGGGAACGAGGACGAAGAAACAATGGAATTGATAAATTGTTTTTAACATATTTATTTCAATTAATAGTATTGTAATTACCTGTTAATATATGGTATCTTGAAAATTAATCTGACGACTGGAGGGTCACCCTCTTAAACATAATTAAATATGAAAATAAATTAAAAGTTTGAAAAAGAAGTGAAGAACTGAAAGAAAATAATTCAAGGAACAAAGGAATGAAGATGAAAGAGCAAAGCACTTGATAAAAGTAAGCCAAATGGAAGAAACACGTTGCATTGCTTTATGATCCTTGACATTTTACTCTATTAAAATTTTTCTTTGGCAAATAGAGAAAACTGCCCAGTAGTCAGAATATTACAAGCACAATAACAAAGCATTGTGGATGATCTTTTGTCTCCATTGTCACACATATAAACAGGAAATGAGCAACTTGCCTTCCCAACCATGATTAAATGGTATTTAATCCTCATTTATTTGAGTATTTATAGGCCCTTGTTGCATGTGTTACTTTGCTGCTGAAGATCCACGCCAGGATCGAAAATATTCGTTTTTAACATCACATCACATCATGCCATGAACATTTTACATCGAAATAATGTTTAAATCTATATAATTCCGTTTACGTCGTTTGTGCCAAATGCGTTGCATGAAATCTTAGTTTTTCTTTTCAATCACTTCTTGTCATTTTCATTGTTTTAAGATCAGAATTTAAAAACAAATTTTCGTAGTCCTTCAAACTTTGGGTAGAGAGTGTGTAAATCTAAACAAAGTTTAATTTTTAAATTGTGTTTCTTCAAGTACTTCAAGTAATTCAGCAAAAAGTAACCCAAAAGATATAAACAGGTGCTGCAGGTGAAGGTCACGTATACCTTTGCACGCCTTGTGTTTAGCTTTCTCTTTTTGGACACCTTGTGCGTTTAGCTTTTGGACGTTTTGTTTAGTTGTCGTTCTGCCCAATGACTTTTCAGTTAAAAGGCCATAACTCAAAAAGCTTTTAATCGTACGGTACTAATCAAACCAGTGACATGTAAGTTTGCTCATTATAAATGTAAAAATTTATCTTTTGAGGTCATTCATATTTTTTCAAAGTCGTTAGGTTAAGCTAAACGCGGGAACATTTTTTGGACACTGGGCATCTTCGTACACAACTTCCAACAGAAAACACATATAATTTATCACATAGATGAACATTGAAATAGACGTATCATATCATATAGCTTTGTATTAAACATTCGACTAAAATACAATGTTGCATTATCAAATACATAATACTATCAGCGTCGCATTATCAAAAATATTTATCAGAACCTGTTGCCCGAGTGCAGCCTCTCAGATACAATTCAGTGCAAAACGGGATACTCAACAGCATTTTCATTGAAATGTTTTTTCCACTGGACTTCGTCAACATTTCCATTTCCTTTTATCATCATATAGAATTTTCTAATGCTGACAAGAATATAGGCGTCGACTTTTATTTCGTCTTGAAAAGCCAGATCAGGAGGCTCTCCCATCAGTACATGACATCCATGAGGTTTTTCCATCATCCCTTGTTCCTTCGCATACTTTGTAACGTCAAAAAAGATCTGATCCTTCGTCTTTTCCTTTTGTTTGCAAATGAATCCAAGATAAGGGAGGCAGCTATGAAACACCAATTCATAAACTTTTTGATCTGGATACACAACCGGGCCAATGCTTTGCTTCTCCGCGACAGCAATATCTTCCAAATCACCTTTCAGATATTTCTTCTGTTTCTTGCTCATCCTCTTGGCATACGTCTCCGTTTGAGAAATGTAGCCATTTAAATCTAACTTTACTTCTTTCAAGCCTTTGCCAATAGGTACTGGGGTGTGTTTGAAACGATGGAGCAGCTCTATGTAATCATCAACATCTATCCATATGTGAGCATGAAAATTTGGATCATCTACGTACGTTCCATGATGCACAGAAAGTGTAAAACGTGACATAGAAGTAGTTCCAATAGTATTTTTTACTTTCTCAACACATTCGAACAAGACTTTTGTTTGGGCTTCTGTAATATCCGCAGCAGGCGGAAAGTGCAAACTCTTTGATGCTGTTATTATCAAATGTGGTCGTGGAATACGATCAAAAACAACATTCAGGCCTTTACATTGTACGATTGGTTGAACTTCTTCTTGGCTTGGAAATTGTTTTTCCATTCTCTCGCAAAATCTTTTAATATTTCCAAGTAGATTCACTCGGGTAGTTTGCTGCTAAACCAAAGACTCCTTTGCATTTAACTCAATTTGATGTCTACTTTGTTTCATTGTTCCAATGTTGATTTCTAAGAAAGCACACATAAATCCATCCTCTCAGACCTGATGACGTAATTGAAATTTTGGGCATTTTGATAACGAGAATGAATTCTCAAAACGAGATTAAGCGGTTAAGAAAAACTAGAATTCTTAATCAAACGAGATTAAGGAAGAAAAACTAGAATTCTTATTTTTCCCTTCCTCTTATTCCTCCCCCCCCCCCTCCCTTCTTATTCCTCAAAGTGCGAGAATTGTAGCAAGTCCACAGATCACCAGGAACTAGATTTTCAG
>JAYJMH010017028.1:0-20933 GCA_036873815.1 Phacellophora camtschatica
AATCTCTATAGGAAACAATAGAAAAAAGACAACAGCCATAAACAGGGCTGTGCGGGCATTAGCCGACGCCACTTCTAGATTTTTTATTTGCGTGCACGTGAAAATCTACTTTCTCAGTGCGTGAATACGTGAAACGCTAAAATATTGTGCGTGAATCGTAACCCCTATGGGGGGCCCGTGTTTGGAGGCTTGCTGTTATGCAGTTGGAGGGCAGGATTTCGTTTAATTTTAAAATTAAAGGGATTTACATTGACAGTTTGTGAATTTTTATGAAGGGTTTTTAACAAATCTTCTCACTTGTATTTTCACCATACACAATACATTTTAGTTTAACTGAAAAAAAATCGAAAACGTCATGACCTTTTTAGGGTCAATACAGATGACAAAAGAATAATGTGCTTTTAGAAAAGGTTACGACGCAAAAAAATGATAAATTCAACAATATTTGCCTTTTGCTATTTTAAGATACCAGTGTTGAGTCACTCACGCTGTTGTCACACCAATTATAATATTGAGTTATACTATTATGTTATTACTGTTTGTTGCCCTGTGTATATTATATGATTGCTTGTTTGTCTCATACACACTCGTGCACTTTTTTCGTTAATACATTCTTTTTTTTGTAAGAACATTGAGGCTCGAATTGTCAAAAAATTAACATTGTAAAAACATGCTCAACCTCAGATCCAACATTTCCACTGTACAAAGGGTATTATGGGTATTCAGCTCTCGATAATAATTTTGGCTGTATAAATTTTTTACGAAAGGAGTACACGTTTTTTATATGGAATCTCAGCTTAAAGTTGAGGCTGGAAGTTCCTTGATTTGTTCATGAATTTTGCTTTTAAAACACCTTAGAAATACTTTTAGAGTTATTTTCTAAACATCCGTACACTTAATTTCTACTTTATGTAAATACTTTCTGTGTTACCAAAATAATTTACCCAAATCTCAGCCTTATAAAAAAGTAGTAATGATAATATTATGATGGTTATTAAGAAATTTTTTAATCATATGTACAGTGCATGGTAGATTGTTTATTTGTGTTTATATTTATTTTAATCAAAACCAGTAGACTATATATTATTGCGTTAATATGCGCCAAGGAAAGGTTTAAAATACATTTATAATCATTGAAGCGTTGTAAAATAAAATTTTATGAAGATGAATGTCTATGTTGTAGTTGTCTTAAGTATTCATTGTATCCAAGTTGTATATGTTTAATGGACATTTTTGGTATTTCACTTCACATGGATTTTACTGTTTTGTCATATTCATAAAAATCTGATTCTTTAATTCCGTTTATTGTTTTTTAATGACTGCCGCGATAGGTTACCATTGCCTTAGGATCTGAGAGGGCTAAGATTATTTGGTCCTTTTTATCATTGACCGAAATACAACACCTTGATCACAATGATTGTTGAAACATTGCACATCTTTGACGACAATCGACGGTCATTGACATTCAATGAAAGGACAAACATATTGACGTAGCCTATTATTGATATATTGGCAAGTTCCGTTATATTGGCAAGAGTTGTGGTTAACTTTCCAAATCAATTCTAAAATTCAAATCGGTTTGTTTTTCTGAATTTTCTTTTGCTGCTTTTCTTTAGTTTCAACAACACTGCGTTTTACAAACTTGTTGCACTTTTGTTCCATATTTTAGGACAAAAAGAAATGAAATGAAAATAGAACAACGCTAAGTTACATAATCGTTTTGTTTGTTTGTTCATTTTTGAGAAAATTTCCCCCCGGATAAGGTACCGGAAGTACATAAACAACGGAAGTGAATTTTCAAAACAAATTTCGCACCTTATGTTTGCTCTGTGCAGAAGAAGAGATTCAAGTGGCACGATGAGTCGCGGATTGCTGCAACTGATTTTGTCGTAAGTTTCTTGTTTTAACTTCACATCACATGTATGTTTTAGCTTTTGTACTAACCATTTGATTTGTAAAGTGTATTTTTGTAATCCATTAGTTGCTATTTTGATATATATGTTTTGTAAAAATGCATTTTTATTGTGTATTTGTAGAATTATACGAATTTGATTAGTTTCTTGTATCTATGTATTTTATTAGATGATTAAAATGCTGGAAAATCCGTAATTCCTGTCCGCCAAAGATTTACGCCAAGGCCTTATATGCTGTACGCCAGTAAATATTTTATCCCCAAGGCTAAATATGCTGTATGGATAAAGTGAACAAATCCTACCAATAATACATAAGGATTCACATTTCATTAAAAAAGGCTTCGTGGCGAGATATTATTGTTGCCAAAGTTAAACAAAACAAACCACATTAGTATTATGGAAGGGCGTGTTTCTTCCCTCAGGCAATCAGGCACCTTCCAAAAACCAAATATTGGGGGAATCTTTTTTTTATTATTAAGAACCAGATAATTTTTGCTGAGGCTCGATGTTATTAAATTTCTAAGAATTTGAGGCTGAAATGTTCTTATTCTTGCATGGATGATACAAGGAAAAAAATTCATTTTAGACAGCGCATTTTGAGCGCAGCGAATTAAATTATTGTCTGGAAACGTTGGATCTGAGGCTGAGCCTGTTCTTAGTTTTTTTTTTTATAATTCGAGCCTCTATATGTTCTTATGAAAAGGCCACACTTGCAGGCTGCTTATTCGATATGAAGTAGATAATAAAAATGAATTCACATTACAGGAAGGATGCAAAAAACGATAAATTTAACAAAATGGTGTGGTTAATATTATACAAGGCATACAAGGCTTTTCTTTATATTTTATTCTCAGAGCTCATGACGTAAGTCAAGCTGTGAATAAACTGCAAAAACTCTTGTCGTTGCAGTTTGCTGTATGGGTATTGCGGAGGATAATCTGTCGTAGTGCGGAGGATACTTTTTTAATATCCTTGAAACCCAGTTGACTTTTTTTTGAAAAACATTTTGCTGTCTGTTCTGTTGCACATTCATTTGCATTTCTATTTCTATTTTATTTTCATTTCAATTCTTCATTTCAATTCTTCATTTCTTGGTTAAAGCTGATGTGTGAGAACAAAGGATGAAGGATAAGTATTACTTTAAAAAGAAAACAGCAATAATGGGTTTAAATTTTTGATTAATAACTAATTTTTGTTTCCTTGTAAACAATAACATTTTAAATTACAGTAATAAAAATCTACATAGTTATTAGGGATGCTAAGGACGCTTGAAAAAACACAACAAAGCTATCGAACCAAATGCCCTTTTCTACATGCTTACAATGATTAATAAACTATTACAGCATACAAATTGAACTGAATAGCCTTAAAATAAAATGCAAATATTTAGTATACCAAATAAATACAAAATATGTCTAGCAAAGATTAGTCTTGGTAATACATTAGAGATAGAGTTTCAATTATGATTCCATTTTTGTTTTTTTGTGAATAAAACTTTTGTTTTACATTGACTTATTGCAGCTGGAATTTCTTTCACAATTTTAACACCATTGTTTATGATGCTCTTGATTTTTAAATTTGTTCTGACTGCTGGCTGTGAAAGGAGATTTAATGTTGCTTGCCTGGTTTGTGTGTTGTGCTTGGACTATACAAATAGAAAAAAGATTGCAAAAAGTATCATCTAAGTTTTTATTTGCAATATCATATATAAATTCTGCACATTCTATTTTGTAGCAGTCATCAAAATTAAAAAGTTTTAGCTCCTCAAACAAAAGGACTATGAGACATTTTGGTTTGGAAAGTTACAAGTCTTATAACACGTTTCATACTTTTTCTAAGAGGATCTAGGATGCTATTGTAAGCTCCTCCCCAGTTTATAATACCATAATTAATGTGCAATTTTACAAAAGCATTATAAATTTTAATCAAGACATCTTTCGAAGTGAAGTGTCTAAGATGGGCTAAAATACCAATACTTTTTGAAATTTTAAGATGTGTCTGTTGAGTATGAGCTTTCCATGATAATTTGTTATCAAAAAGTACACCCAAGTACTTTGCATTTTCAGCTTCTGCAAGATCAGCATTATTTATGTGAATGCTTACTTTTTCACTACGTTTTTTATTTTTTGGGGGTAAAAATCAAACAATTAGAGATTTTTTGTGTTTAGCGACAATTTATTGGCAATTAACCACTCCCAAATTTTATTGAGTTTAGTTTTACATTACTTTCTAAGATATAGGTCCATAATATAATATAAGACCAAAAGTAGTATTACACCATCACTTGTGTAATATTTCACCTTGTATATTACACCTGTAATTTTATATGGTGCAAGTAAATAGTCTAATAAGTGTAGGAGTAATCTTGTGTGTAATATTATTCTTGTTTAGGTGTAAGATGACATAGTCTAGTGTAATAGTTACTGGGAGTAATGCTGTGTGTAATATCACTGGCAAGAAAGTGTTGTTCAGTTGTAATAGGACACAGTGTAATATTATAATGCAGTATGGTTGGAAGCTCTAGGGCTGGATGCTGTAGCCCCCAAGAACAATTGTCATTTAAAACAATTGATTAATTAAACCTTTATTCTCTTTTGCTCTGACTTGCTATCTCTTCTAGAAAATAACTTTCATGAAGCGTTTGTCTGGTAATTATCAAGTTTAAGTAAACTCAAAGGAAGCTTTTTCTAAGAATTTGATAAAATAATAAGAGACTCATCTTTTATAATAAAAATGTTTTTGCTTTGTACTGTGATTGCTAGTATGAAATAAAGCTTAAAATGTTATAAATAATTCTAAAGTTCTTGAAAAGTCAAAATGCATGATTGTATTTTGTTGTTAGCAATCCAAAGTGCTGCAATAAAAATAATAAACATTATATACATTTTTGGTCATCACTGAAAGAGAGTAATATTAGTAATAATAATAATAAAAATTAATAATAAAAATTAATAAAAAACAATTTAGAATTTTTAGTCTAGATAGTGTATGTATTTGGAAATAAAAACAATTGTGGCACTCTTAACTGAAACTCAGAATGTTAAGAAATTAGATAATTTCAAGGACTTGAATGGTTCCTGCCCTAGTGTCCCAAAAAACCTATTTCAGGGAATTAGGCAGATTTCCTCTTAAATTGTCAATTAAGCAAGCACTTATGTATTATCTATTGTCAGACATTAATATAATGTATGAGACCCTAAACCTTTTAGAGGCTTGTTGACAAGAGCCTTGCCAAGAAATTTGAAGCATAGAGGGGTAATAAGATATTATCTCCATCATAAACTGTAGTGGTAAGAGTGGTAATAAGCTCTGCACTTACAGTACATTTTATACAATACCACTTCCAAAAGGAACCTTATTTACTAACTAAAGATGATAACATCATAGACGTGCACTTGCAAAATTTAAATGTAGTGACCATATGATCATATAAGAGTATTCAAGGAAAGGACAGAAATTGCAAAAATGTACCTCTGGTATGACAGAATCCGAAGAGCACCTTTTAGTTAAATGCCCAGCTTTATCTTTTTTATCCTGAAGCAAGTTCCAAATTCTGCCCTTCTTTCCCTCAGGAATGAATTTATTTTCTTGTTCTTCAATGAAGACTTGCGTCTTATTAGGATGTTGCTGTTTTTCTTAAGGCTGCCTTTGAGATTATCGTAGTAATGGTCAAGTTTGCAGTAGAATGGCTTGTTAATTGTATTTTATTTGATGTAATTTAATGAGATGATGTAACACATTTTGTCACATGGCATATATTTTTTCATACCACCCATCTCCCTGCCCCAATTTTCGTTACCAAAAAGGACTCAAACAAACATATTTATGATGCCTGCCACACCCTTCTGCTTTTAAAACCACACCCCATTTTGAAGATCACACCCTACTTTTTACATCAAATAGAAATATTTTTCCCTTTTGCAGTGCCACCGCACTTGAAAGGATAACCTGTCATAAACTAAAGGATCTTTTGACATTTGACACCTGACTAATAACACTTTGAGCACCCAAGATCTGGTAGAAAAGCACTACATTCTGCAGTTCTTAAAGAAGGGTAACCCTCTTAAAATAAATGTAATGTGGCTTAATGTTGAAGAAAGGCTCAGTCACATGGAAATCCTGTCTTTTACTATTGCTTACAATTCAACCCTTTTTTAAATATTATCGTATTGCCACTTTTCAGCCAATCATTAAATACGAAAATACATTCTTTAAAATTTAGAAAAAATATTTTATATGCTAAGAAGGCACGAAGCCAAAATCGTAAATTATGAAATATGTTACCTATATTTCATAGAATATGCCCTTTCATCCCCCACCCTTTCATCCCCCATGTAGATTGTGTGATCAGACAACTTGTGCAACCATGGTCAATGTGCTTAAGAAAGTAATTATGCTTGTAACACATTTACACACTTTTTAAACTGAGAGAAATTGTGTCACAAGTAAAATTTGTCTTGTTTTAGTTTTATTAATTTTAAAATTCTGCACTACATCCAAATATAGTATAACATTTAGATAACATAACACTGATGTTAGCATGAGACTAAAGTTACAAAAGTATATGTGAATATAATATTTATTATAAACAGGTTAATTTGCATCTAATGGAATTTCTTAAAGTAGTTGGTGAACTAACAGGATGAGAGCACCCCCTTTTCTAAAAGCATACCTATGGTGTCCTCAAAAATATGTGTCGCAGTGTTATTTAAAATATTTATAAAAGGAAAACAGTAAGCAATCAAAGCGCTACATATTTCCAAATTAGAAGCATTAACTTAAGCTTGCTGCAAATTTCTCCAAAATCGACTGTATATTCACCAAGATATTGAAGTCAAAAGTGTGTAAAACCAAAAACCAGAGGCCTTTGCACGAAAGCAATGCTTTATTATGATAAAGCAGGGGCTCGTCATGAATATTACTATATCATGCTTTTTGAGAGTAGCTTTTAAAACAACGTTTTAATGAAAAAGGTTTATTTTTAAAAGGTTTTCAGTCCACCTAAAATTTTCAAGCATCAACTTTTCTTTGGAAATATTGATTTTTTGAGGAAATATTGATACTATGCATTTTGTTTCTGTAAAACATCGAACTTTAAATTGTATTAACACCTGAGACTATTAAGTATTTATTTTCAGTATTTCGCTAAAGGATTTTGTTGTCCAATCGCTTGAGTTTTCAAATTAAAATAAAAAGAACGAAACGAAGACATTTAACTGATTTCAAAAGAAAATTTTAATTGTTTTAGAAGCTGCTCCTCAAAAGCATGACATTAACATGTTCATGAAAAGTACCTATTTTAACCAGATCAGTGATTTTAACATTGCAAGACATTGATATTATGCACAGTCCTCTGGTTTTTGATCTGACATAATCTCGAGCTTTCAAATTCCTGATCTTTGTGAATATAGGATCGATTTTGCAGCAAACGTTAAGTTAATCTTTCTATATTGCAAATATGTAACGCTTTGGTTGCTTACTTTGTGCTTTTCCTAATATTTTTAATTAAACGGCGACACATTTTTTAGAACACATTTTTTTGGGACACCCGTTACATTATTTCTTTAAAAGGCTTGAATTGTATTTATTTATTGTAAAAATATCTTTCATTTTGCAGGGCAATTTTTATTGAACAATGTTTTGCCTCACTGATTCGTCCTGTCTCGACCCTTCCTCATAGTCTAAAATGTGCAGAGCCAAACGCAAAACTAAAATTTGTACAGTGCAACTGGTGAGTTTCATTTACTATTTGGCTTGTCTTATAATTTTCAACTACGACATTATGATATTTTTAATTCCATTATTTTATTTTTTGCATTTTATTTGAGATTATGGACATGAAGTTTTTTCAATTCAATAATTATATACATTGAATTGGACTCAATAATTTTTTATTTATCGTAAAAATTTGTGATTGTGCCAGATTGTAATCAAATTGTTTTTGGCGATGAAGTTTAGTTAGTTGACAACACCAACAGACTATTAGTTTGTAATTATCCAGACTCTGGTGAGTGTTGTGTGTTACTCAATGTTTTCGAGCTTATGCGAGATTGACACTTTTTCGAAAATAGTTTATAAGGCAAGCAGAAGCGTCAAAAAATTAATTGCCGAAAATCAAAACATTTTAACTTCTTTGAGAGCTTAGTCCCTCAGACAGAGATGTTGGCTTAGTACATAATATATGGTAGCTATATCAAAGATTCCCTGGAAAATCGATATATCTTTATATACATAAAATCGAGTTGTTGACCAATTGAGTTGAGTGAATGAGTTATCGTATTTAACATGCCTAGCCAGCAAAAGTCTTGAGATGACTTGTTTCCAGCAAGGGACACGGGTTACACAAAACCTTTCAATTTCAGGCACATACACTTGCTATTCTCGCAATGAATGGTTTCTGCGCTTAACTTAGATATTATATATTTTTTCAGATTTTCCCTGTCTTTAGAATACGTGAAAAATAGGAATTTTATAAATGACGCAAATTTGGAATGTACAAGAAAAGCAAAAAAAGTTAGTAACAATGTAGCCATCTTGGTGGTGAATAATTGAACCTATGAAAAATAAGGAAGTTTTTTCGTGGCTTACGAGCATATTGGGAATAAATACCAACGGGGCATTACTATTACCAAGGAGTTATTTTCATTGTTTCATTGTTAAAATCCCCTTTTTGTTAAATCCCCATATTTGACCTTTTTTAAATTCCAGGAATATCCTTGAAAGTATAACTGTATTTTATATTTTGCAGGCACTATCTTGCATACACACCTCGAGAGTTTAGAGCTGGTGTTGACGAGAAAGTCTTGTTTATGACTCACAATGTTAACTTTAATGTCACAGTTGAAGCAAAACTTATGGCAGGCAATAAGGAAATTGCCACAACTGGGGAAATTCTTGTAAAGCCAAGTAAGGAGAGATATAAGTTGTGCCGAATTATGTATTTGACAAAATAAAACAACGTAAATTGAATTAATAACAGAAGCAATGTCAGTTTTTGATAGTTAGTTACAAAGAATCCTTCAGTGTGTTAACTGTAAAACTCATTTGCTGCACCAGAATAAACTGTAGCACTGTGAATGAACACGTTTTAAACATAGGATCTTAACTTCAAGTGCCTAAACTGTAAAATGGCTTTGTTGCAGCAAACTTAAATAGTCAATAAACACATTTTACATGGAATGTTTAAGAGTTTTAGTGTTTTTTATTTAGTGTGTAAGTTACAAAAGAACACTTCAAGTGTGTAAACTGACTTTTTGCAGCCAAATAACACGTAGCACAGTGCATAATCAAGTTTAGAACATGGGATCTTTATAAGCTCTCTGCTTTTAATGTTTAGTTTTAAAAAACTCCAAAATTAATGTGTATAAACAGTAAAACATAGCAAAACTGCTTTGTATTATTAAACTGACACTTGGCACGGTCACGTTTAGAACATGAGATGTTTGCAAGTTTGGTTTCTTTTAGAGTTAGATTTAAGGTCTTTTAAGTTTAAATTTTTTTTGTTAAATAAATTTTTTTGGGACTTGTTCTGTTAATGAATTTTACGTTTCTAATCTTAAATAGAGACATTTCAATTTTAAATAATTTGTAAATGGAAGTTATTGAGGAATTACCAAATTCAGTTATTCGTCAGATATAAAAGCTATCAAGGAAATACTTCTGAGAAATAGTGGGATTTTCATATTTTCATTTGTGTGCACATCTCTGTGTTTATTTTTAATTTGCTAAAGCTATTTTATTGTTTCAGGTAAGCTGACAGCGCTAGTCATCAAGGTTTGTTATTTTTAAATTATTTTTCTTTCTTAATATCTTGTTTTTGTAAATTGTTTAATTTGTAAAAGAAAATTTGTGCAAAAATGTTTTGTTTTTAGGTGCCTGTTAATGCTCCCAGCAAAGGTGTCATCAGTATAATTGGATCTGGCTTAGCATTATATAAGTACAAAGGAGGACATGCATTATGGACCTTTCGAAACAAAACTGAGGAAATCAACATAAAGAAAACAAGCACTTCTTTGTTTATTCAAACAGATAAACCAATGTACAAACCCGGAGATGCAAGTATGTATAACAAATTTACTCAAGGATTGATCTTGCTGTTAGTGAGAAAAATTAGTAGCTGTACGGTGATTTAAATTGGAGGTAAATTGTTCAAAGGATTCAAACAGACATATCATTTTAGCAAACCAGGAGATCAACCCTGAAATATGATCATTCATGCGAAGGCTCAAATTCGTTGTTTCGCCAATGTAGGTGCATTGTCGGTTGCATAAATTGCAAGATAAAAAATAAACAGCATTTTTACTGTTGCAAGATACAGTTGACAGGTGCCATTTGTTGTTTTAAATGAAGAGACAGGAGGAAGGTATATTTGAAAAAGAACAACTTAGTTGAATGGCAACCCTCCCCATTGGGTAAATTTTAAAATGAAATGAAAAATGAAAAAAAAAATGTTAGAAATTTACTTAAATTTTCTTAGTTTTTCTATCATTGCTTTTTTGTATATATATCATATTTTAGAGTCCAGAACCGGAACCTCTTCGTGCATGTTTCCTAGACACGTTTTTCAATGTGGAAATATAAACAAGAATCTAAAAGAACCATTCTTTAAAATCTAAGTATTTATGATATTGAGCAACTCCGATTTGCTGACAACATACGGGAAAAAACATTTGAGACCTGGTTGCGCAATTTTAATCTAACGTCATTAGAATTAGTCCTTTATGTATAAATTTCTTTTTAAAGGCATTTTTAGTCATACTCTGATGATAGCAAAAGCTTGAAAGGCCTCAGTGTGCCTAATAATTTTAAATAATCTTGAAACTTTGTATCTGTTCCTTTTTTTGGATCCGCCTCTACCTTAGTATCTTTTTACATATAAAATATATATTCATTTTGATATTATTTTAAAAATTAGAAAATAGTAGCACATTTTTACAATCTTGAGCTTGAACAGAAGCAACAAATAAGAACTTAAGTGGCAAATTATATGCTAACAATTTCTTTTTTCTTTTTCTGAAAGACCCATTGGTAACACTAATTATTTGCGTGCCAAATGAAAATCAAAATAAAGTTGCAATTAGTGTGGTATTTCAAAATTGGGTAAAGGGTATCTGAAAATCCAATTAACAAATGTTATATGCAGCAAAACAGACCAGAGGTTTCAGCATTCATTGTGACATATTTTTATAGCAGTGCATATAACAGTGTTAGAGTTATTATAACACATAGTGTACACATTCAAATATGTTTTTGTTTTGTTTTTTAGTCCGCTTCCGTGTTGTTGCTGTTAACAGTAACTTAAAAGCTGTCAAAGGTGTGGTAAGTCACAAAATAGTTAGTCAATAAATTATTTACCCATTTGAATCAGTAAATTGGTGTGAGTGAGTCGCAGGTCAGTCGTGATATTTGAAATGAGTATTATGCATTGTTGCAAAATTTACAGTTATAGTCTATCACTCTAAATGTTTTCTTTGTTTAATAAACTGACTACATAATTAAAATCAGAAGAACAAAATTTTGAAGTTTTTTTAGCCTCAAATATGGCGTTAATTGAAAAATAAAACGTTAATTGAAAAATAAAACGTTAATTGAACACATTTCAGTGTCACCGTAATATTATTATTATTAAATCTTCATTTGTCGAAAATTCTTACCAAAATAAATGTTAATATCATAGTACCAAATATACAAAATATAGAGTATACCAAATAGACTCTATATGATATATATGTATTATGTACAAACAAACATGTGTTTATATATGTATATATATCTCAATCTGCAGACACAGTGTTTTGACCTTTGAGGTCTCATCAGTCCAGCTCAGAGGCGTCTGGAGATTCATGTGGGACAGAGTGCTCAAACTGCTACAAGAGCATATATATACGGAGATGACTGTGGTGACTTTTGCAATTATGCTCTGCTCACTGCCCTTGTAGCAGTTTGAGCACTCTGTCCCACATGAATCTCCAGACGCCTCTGAGCTGCACTGACGAGACATCAAAGGTCGAAACACTGTGTCTGCAGATTGAGTATATGTATATACATATATATATAAATATAATAAAAATGAGGTTTGAGAATTAAGCTACATTTATTAATTGCGAAACTTTGAGTAGCAACAACAAATGTAATTTTCTCAAGCCTCTTTCTTTTATATAATTCACTCTTCCTTTGTGGCATCGTAATATTCTAACTTTGTGGCATAGTGATATTCTAACCAGTTTAGTAAATTTTGTCTATTTTGTTTATTTTATATATACATATATTTGTTTTTTTACAGGCATCAAAAATAACTGTTATGGTATGTAAATCACTTTCCAAAAAATAGTGTTCATTAAGTTTTAAAAATTCATTTTCATGCATTTGTTGTTAATTCTTTTATACGCATTTATACGCATAATACATTAATAATAATTTAAATGTACAGTATTATAGTTTTATATTTTCATATACATATTGTTTAATGAGAAGTAAACGTGCTTACCATCAGTTTTATGAAAATCCCATACCCTCCTCCCTACCAGAGTTACAATGAAACAGGGGCTGTCTCATCATTACGGCTGAGCATCCTAATGATCTGCTCCTGAGCTGAAAGTATAACAGGAAGGCAAGACTCGTGTTTTTGAGAGCGTAAATAACAAGGTGCCGGCTACACTGAAAGCAGGAGCAGTGCAGCTTATTATTCCAAATTGAAGTTCAAGTGAAAGAACTGGCAAACCTTCGTTTGTATGACAGCCACCAATAGACTAGTATGAATTACAACCAAAATGCAAGTCCTATACTTCCAGAGGCGGCAGTCTCCAGGAGCAATACTACTAAAAGAACCTGTGCACGTTCACAAGTTTGAACTGATGACATTGCTGCCATAAACCCATTAGGAAGAGAGTGCCTGATAATCGCCGTAGGCTTGCAGAAATACTGAGATGTAAACAGTCCCTCAAGTTAGCTACATTAAACATCCAGACACTTGCTGCTCCAACAAATAGCACAGAGGATAGGGAGTCGAGGTTAAAGACTGAGGAACTGGTATATATGTGGGCTACGGCTACAGGAACACAGGCAGGTACATATAAAAGACTACAAAAAATATGGTCGATCGTTACCATATTGGCATGGGGTATGACTTCTTCACCGCCTCAGCATGGAGAAACTCTTCCCAAGCAGCTAATCTCAGGCTGTGATGCTGATCTCACGATTAAAGCACTGTTTTACAAGCAGCTTTGACTGTGGATTGAAAATATATCAGGGCACAATTTCCTGACCATTATTTGCAGTTTTAAGGTTCGCTTTTGACTTATAGATGCTCTGTTTTCTCGTAACAAAATGACAAACGACAACGGAAAGCGCATTTGGATATCATGAAGGACAACCAGATGTTGGCAACTGACCCACTGCTTCAGAAAAAGAGAGCTAAGCTGTCACCACACAAAACGATGCACCAGATTGACTACATCATGACACGCAGGAAGTGGAAGAAGAGCGTCATCAATTATGAGGCATACAGTTCTTTGAGTAAACTTGAATCGGACCTCGGAGTAGTAGCTGCTACTGTAAGGTTGAGTCTGAGGGAACCAAAGTAGGAGGCAGCGAGGAAGACCAAATGCGTATGGAGTCAGCTGACTTGACGATAGACCCCAGCTATACGAACACTATGTAGGAGAGGCCAGGAACAGAGTTCACGTACTACACAAGAAAGAGGAGGACGATGAGAGCATTTTGTTAAAACCAATAAGCAAGCAGCTCCTAATGTTCGAAGAAAGGAGCAATTCTTAGACCCAAAGGTCACCAAGGCAAAGGAGGAGATGAGGGTAGCATGTACATACTTTATCACTAACCAACAAGGAGAAGGTTTCGGATAGAAATATGAACAAATGAAGGAGGAGTTGTACCAATCATACTCAACATTGGAGCTAGAAGAGTTAACCCGTAAGATCAAAGAGGTTGAGAAAGCACATACTTATCAGGGGGGGGGGGGTCAAACTAGAAGCCTGTCAGGGACATTTTAGGCAGGAAGTAATCACTGTCAAGATCTGCAGAGAAAATGCAGACGAGTGTGTAGATACCTGGTACTGAAAGAATCTTCTTGGTAACAAGGAAATTAAACCCATAGTTCCAGTCTTCCACAATCTACCCATACCTAACGGTCCATTTACTGTGGAAGAGTACACGAAGGCAAAGGCAAGAATCAATTGTGAGAAGAGCCGCGGGAAAGATGAAGTGATGCTGGAAGTTTTTAAGTATGTACCTGTGGAGGCAACTGTACTTTATTTTATCAAAGAAGCTTATAGATCCGGAGAACTTCTCGAATTGTAGAGTATACTTAACACTGTCCCATTTCCCAAAACAGGAGACCTAACCAACACAGATAATTACAGAGGTATTCCTCTCAGCTCGCTTGCTGCTAAAACTTGCAACAAAAAAGAACCCAATCGTCTCAGGCCTGTCTTAGATCCCCTGCTAAAGATGTTTCCGAATGGATTTCACGAGATGCGCACAACAGTGGAGCAGATAGTAGAACTGAGAAGGATTATGGAAGGAGTTAAAGAACGGAATTTGTATGCTATGATCACCTTTATTGACTTAAAAATATACAAAAAAGTATTTGATACCGTACATCGAGGAAAGCTGATTGACATACCATACCCTGTGCATATGGCCTACCAGAAAAGCTACTCCAAGACTCAGGCCAAGGTAATCTCTTCTGATGGTTGGTGCTCTCCATTAGCCATCTTTCTCTTTGTTGCTATTCTGGACTATGCTTTAAGGGTGGTAATAAACATGATAGAAGAGTAGCCAGGCTTCACAATTGTATCATATTTTATATTTCATATTTTTCATATTTAATTCTTTTAAGAAGGGTTGCCCTTCAACAAGTTGGTTTTCAAGGGGCCCTCCGATAAAAACATTAATTATATACAATATAAGATATAAAGTAAAAAAGCTATTAATTAAATTAAACTATAAAACCTTATTTACAATCTTCAAAACCTACCTATGTACAATAATGTTCAAAATTTACAATGAAAACGAAAGAAAAACGTTTCTAAATAGTTTTCTTGAAACTATACAGAGAGGTTGCCTGTTTTGACTCGGCTGACAGGCTATTCCATAGTTTTGCACCTCTATAAGAGAAACATCTCTGGCCATTTGCTAACTTTTTCATCGGTAACCTCCGGTCGGTTCCCGTATCACGAAGGCTATATGATGAGCAGAGCGAATTTCAGGTGAAGATGTCACACAGGTATTGTGGAGCCAGCTCATTCAGGGACTTAAAGACTATTGTCTTAGATTCACCAGTAACCAGTTCGTCAACGGTCTTCTATCCCAGCCCTTCAATAAGAGGTTTGCTTGGGGCATCGAAACTGCTATTCGTTATTATCCTAGCAGCACGCTTTTGAAGTTTTTACAACTGATTAATTTCGGTTGAATTAGCGCAGCCCCAAACAGAACAGAAGTATCGAAAATGGGGCCCCACAATACCCGTATAGAGAGTTTGCAAAGTTTCTTTCGGAAGAAAAGACTTGGCATGTTTTAAAAATCCAACTGCCCTGGAGACCTTGGCAGAAACTGCCTTGATCTGTTCTTTCCAATTCAAAGAGCAGTCAATTTGCACACCAAGGTATTTTGTCTTTTTGACTACTTCGAGCTCATTATCGCGAATTTTCAGATCCAAGTCTTTATCTTGACTTTTGAGAATGTTGTGTTTCTGCTTGGTAGAAATAAGCATAGAATGAGTTTTGGCAACATTCAGGGAAAGTTTGTTGCCTTGTAGCCAAGTGTCCAGTTTCTCAAGGTCGCTATTAACAGCCTCATTCAGCCGAGTCAAATCGTGAGACTGGTAGCACAAACTGGTGTCATCAGCATACATGGACACGGTAGAATCTTGGACAGCTTGCGGGAGATCATTGATGTAGATGAGGAAGAGAAGAGGGCCAAGACATGAACCTTGTGGAACACCAACTTCTATGTCCCCAATTTTTGAATCAACGCCATTAACCCTACAAAACTGTTTCCGGTTGGAAAGGTAGGATTTAAACCACGAGAGTTCACGTTGCTGTACACCGTAAAGCTCAAGCTTTTTGCAGAGAATATTATGATCTACAGTGTCAAATGCCTTTTTGAGGTCAATGAACACTAAACCCACAAGCTTACCAAGATCCATTCCATTGTACCAGTCATCAGTATTTTTAAGTAAGCACGTTACTGTTGAATGAAGGCGCAAAAAGCCGGATTGGCCAGATGAAAAATGACCGTTTTCATTCATGTACTGGTACAGCTGGTTTGTTACTAGCTTTTCAAAGAGCCTTGAGATGACAGGCAAGACTGATATTGGTCGATAGTTCGACTTGTCAGTCTTATCTCCATCTTTGAAAATTGGAGTAACTCTAGCAACTTTCCATGAGTCGGGAAAACGACTTGTTTCAATAGACATATTAAACAAGAAAGCAAGCGAGGTTTCAATAAAAGGCAGCACAAGCTTCAGAAAGTGGCTAGAGATGTTGTCAGTCCCAAAGCTCTTTGCTGTCTTAACCGTGGGAAATGCATCCCTGATCTCCTGCCTTTCAATAGTCCTGAAGCGGAATGTTGCCTTGTGAATGTTGCATGCATAACTCCAATATTGTTGTACTGTAAATACCAGTCTACAAGACGACCCCCCAAAATGGAAAATCTAAATTTAGTATTTAGTTTACATCAATAAATAAGGCATTTTGAAAGGTGTTGAAATGTTTCAGAGCAGAATGTATTTATGACTTTTTTCTACTTTTGTATTGGTGGAATGTTCTTCTTAGGTATCATAAACTCGACTTATACACTAGTATTTATGGTAGTTATTGCTTTTTACGGTTAACCAAATATTCCAAGTGAATGTTCTACCTAGCCTGGGCTGTGCCTAGGAAATTCAAGAACAGGAACTAGATCAAACTTAATGGGTCGTAATTTTAAATTTGTCAAAAAGAAAATATTTTGCATAGAAGTATTTTTACAATCAAAATTTCTTAATTTGAGAATCATATATTTCTATGTACTGGACGGAAAGAGTTTTTCAGGAGAAGGTGTGACAACCCTTAACACCACTGCATATGAGCATGCCTGCATTACAAATATATATACATACATGTTTTATAAGAAAATAAACTCTCAGATCATTATATAATGTTGTGAAACTTTAGCAAAGAAAATCATTAGATATTTCATAATCCCTATACTTAGAAGCAGACTGGCTAAATTTCCAAAAATGAATACCCACGTTTATGCTAAGTTCTCGGAAAATAATGCTCAAATATGTATCTTATCCTATACAATAATCAGCACTAACATAACATTGTGAAAGAAAATTTTAGAAGTTCATTTCCACAACAACAACAAAAATAATGGTGTGTATGATACCTGTCAAACTTTCGAGTCTAGGGCCACCAATATCCTCAGCTGGTTCACCAAGAAATACAACTCTAAGTTTGCTTTCAGGCACAATCCATTTGCATTTCTTTCTGATTTCAATAAAGTCAGTAAACAGTTGGGAACGCCTTACATTAATGCAACACTCGGATGAAAGGTTTCTTCCAAGGCCTGTGATGACATAATCCGGTGACAAAAATCATTTGATGGAGTATTTGAACCTGTTTTCACTGCATGGTTCATCAGGCATCTCCTGTGGAAATGAAATGAAACAGTTCTGAAAATGTTCTTCTGCTAGCATGTTCTGCACACTGATCTGCATGGACTATTATTTCTGCACTTGTAAAACTTTGCTGACAGGTGGGGCAATTAAACTTTTAAAGTTCTTCGACAATTGAATGTGGTTGTGGATTTATTGTCTCATATATGAAAATTTCAGGCTCAGCTAATTGTTTAACTTCAGATCAAAGAATTGCCCTAGTTTGACTGGCATGGAGATTGCATCTTATCCGTCAGGATATACAAGGAGGAACTCTTCATGTTGTGAATTATTACTGAAATGGCGGTTGTGTGCTTTTCTTTTTGCAATTGTCAAGTCAAGCAACACACAATATGTACTTGTTCTTACGACAATCAAAGGTATTGTTATACCACATTGTGATTTAGCAAGACTCTATTTGGATCAAATCTAAATAGGCCCAATTCTGATGGTAACATCTTTTTCTGGTTGTTTTTATTTTTTCCAGGGCGAAAAAACGAGGCTCTTGTTTCCTCTATTCTTGCTTTCAAAGCTGTCAAGGACAACAAATCATTACTGCGAGACCACATGGTTGGCTTTTTATGCTACTAGACCTACTACTGGCACTTGGCACACAGCCACTTGGCCTTGGTATTGTTGTCGGTTGGTTTTGAACCTGACAATGGCAATGTGCTACCACATAGTGTACAATACTTTGCATCAGCAACATCGTTTTTGGTGCCACAAAATCGCATGGTTTTCAAAATTGTTGAAGCCATTTTCTCAGCAAAAAGCGCCAAGAACACCAACAGCAACAGTGTTTTGGAATGGATTTCGATCATGAAATTTTGGATGGAAAAAATAAGATTTTAATCATAAAAAGGAATTTTGGATCCAGAAAATAAGATGTAGATCGAGAAAAGGAGTGCTGGATCAAGAAATTAAGATTGGGTTGAAAATCAGAAAGTTCGATTTGGGAAAAAGATTTCGAGATTCTGAAGAAAGAATTTGATTTTAAAATAAGAAAGTTGGATTGAAAAAAGAAACTTGGACTTGAAATAGCAAAGTTGGATTGAAAAAAAATTTGGATTGGAAATAAGAAATTTAGTTTCTGAAAAAGAATTTTAGATTGCGCTTGTGGGCCACCGTATAACAGGATAAAGGGCAATTTTTTTCGAACAACCAAAATATGCATCAGAAGAACAGCTTATCTTATAATTTTTATCCAATTTACCTAGTGGGAAAATACCAGCTGTCAAACGTGTCAAATTTATGCCATGTTGCTTGATTGCCTCATCTTTAGTGTTTCTTTCTGGAAATTGTCCAAATATATGGTTAACGTTAAATCACAACGTTTCTTCGAATTGTTAATCAACATTTGCCGCATTTTGTCTATGTATCATATAGAGAGTATCATAAGATTTGTTTTAAACATTTTCATTTAAGACATGCGAATTGGTAGGAAGCTTTCCCCTCTCCCAACTACAGAACATCAACATTAACATAGGACTATGCAAAGACGTTGGACTAGCCACCACAAATGAATCACCCAGAGAAACAGAAATCATCAAAAAAGACATATGCCATATTTTCAGAAACAACGGCCTACAAATCACCATTGAAGCTAACAAAAAAGTTATTGATTTCTTGAACGTTACCTTAAATCTTTACACCGGAACCCACAAACCCTTGAAAAAGGCTAACACAACACTACTATACATACACCGTGAAAGCAACCACCCACCCATCACCACATAGAACATACCTGCCGGCATCAATAATCAACTTTCATCACTATCATCCGACCAAGTATCCTTTGACCAAGCAGCACCACCATACCAAAAATCACTTGACGACAGTGGATAAAACTACACATTACACTTGAACCCACCACGCCAACCAGACAACGAAACAGACAACAAAACAACATACTTTGGTACAACCCTCCATACACCAAGAACGTTAACATCAACATTGGACACAGGTTTCTTACATTTATTGACAAACACTTAAACCATAAAGATAGCACACTACACAAGATTTTCAACAGAAATACCATCAAAATGTTATAGCTGCATGAATAACACTAAACAAATCATTGGAACCCACAACGTATCCATTCTGAATGCACACAAACACAGCAAAACCCTGACAATTAGCACCAAATACACAAAAACGTCTGACAGAAGAACACATGACCACTAAACAGAAACTGTCTACAATCATCAATCATTTACCAAGCAACCGTCACACTCAACAGAAACTGTCTACAATCATCAATCATTTACCAAGTAACCGTCACACGCAAAGACAACAACGCTACTGAAAGCTACATTGGACTCGCGGAAAATGAATTCAAGACAAGATACCGTATTTTTCCGACACGACAAGCACAGAAATTCGACAGAACTTCGTAAATATATCTGGACACTCAAAGACAACAACATTGATTATTCCATTTCCCTGGCAAACAATATCATCTTACTGAACATACAACCCATCAAGAAAAAGGTGTAATCTTTGCCTCAAAAAAAGTTTTCACTATCTGCCGCCCCGACACAGAAACACTGAACAAAAGGAACGAACTTGTATCTTCTTGTCGACATAGGAGGAAAGCCCTATTGTGCAACACATGACTTAACACTTTACTTAACACCTTTTTTGTAAACATCTTTGTAAGAGGAATTTTGTTCATTTACATCAACATCTCCTGAAGAGTGAGTCAATCACGAAACAGGCCTGTAGAGATGAATATAGTTGTTTGATTTTTCTCACTCTATGTCTATATAATATATATATATGTATATGTAGAAAACTATCAAATAAAAATAACAAGTTAAGCTGTTACTTAAGTTTCACGCTTTCGCAATCATCAGGCAGCTAAGAATAATTATTAAAATACATACAAAATATAAATATGTCTTGTGTCGGGTTCTATAATTGACAGCGTTCGAATATCAATTGATGGAATTTACAGTCGTTCATTAATCTGCCGTTCTTCGTAGTGGATTAGGTTACGTCACACTTAAAGTTCGGGATGTAGAATTTATTCTCATGCTGGCATTTGGAAATAAGCTCCGATCTCTTGTTCAGAAGGCTTGGTCTCTCCGCTTTGATTATATTCAACTTTTCCGTCAAACAAAGATTGCATCGTTTCGAACCACTGTTGTACGGTCTTGCTCTCGCTTTTATTGTCCATTTGGTTTAAACTGTTGTCCTTTGTTCTTCAGGTTCCAAACGTGTTTTGACAGCTCTGTACTCTTTTCGTATCTTTGGTCTCTAAAGGATAGTTGGTGTGTATAAAAGCGCTTTTTGAATGGACCTTCGGTCAACCCGATATAATTTTTCCCGTATTCATTGTCGTCTGGTGTTATGTTGGCATT
>JAYJMH010017039.1:0-20932 GCA_036873815.1 Phacellophora camtschatica
CAGGGGCGGCTGGCGAGGGGTAGGGGGAGCAGAAGGGCAGCCAATGGCACGCGTCGGAGAGGGGGATCATGCATTTGGCACATTATTATAAGAGAAGATGTGATATACGCTCTGTTTGGGGATTGACTGATATCTCTGTGTGGGGGATTGACTGTTAAAATCTTGAAATGTTAACAAACTGAATCAATTTGTTACCCCCTGTAGAATGAGACATTCGAGAGGATTCACCTATTATAAAGATTTGATCCGGGCGTAAATAAATCGCTCGAATCACTCGAATCATTCGAATCATAGAACAGGTTTTTTTTTACTTTTATTTCAAACGATTAGGAAGGGTTACCCTTCAGCATGGTCCTAGCTTTCAAGGGGCTGTCCAAGGAGATTTGAATGCGACAAACTAAAACAAATGCAATACGAAATACCAAAAATACAAATGACAACATAGACTTGTATTAAACTGTCTCAGTTGCGCTCATCTAAACTGTTATATCACTAACGCAACAAGCACTCGCACAACAACAAGAACAGTGTTAGCGGTGGAATTCAACTATGTATAGCCTATAAAGTGAAATGACGTAATTTCACAAGGAAAAATGACAATGATTTCAGAAGAATATTCCCATTCGTCATTGGTTATTTTTGTATTCTATTTGACTTGACGATTTGCTTCCTCCTTCGGAGCAATATAAAAGACGGTAAATTGAGAAACTGGCCAGATCTTTGTGGCAGATAACAAGAAGAATCAATTTTTCAGTCAGCGGTTTTTCAGAAAGTAGAAGACAAAGTTCATACTAGGCTCAAGATGGCAACAATTGGTAAGTTCAACAGTTTTGCTTAAAAAAATAAGAATTCAATGCTAAAGAAATATTACACATCTGAATCTTGCTCCGAAGAAGCCCTGTAAGCCACAGCAAAATATTAGCACACACTGAATTTCATCATTGTTTCTGTTGCTTATGTATGCTATTTTATTGCTATTATATTATATCATCATATTCCTATTTTATTGGAAGCCTCTTCGTTCTAACGAGCAAGTTGAAATAGTGCTCTTTTCTAATTGAAGGACATTAATTCCACATTCGCCAGTGCCAAAATGAATTAAGTGCCAGAGCGCCCGAGGCACATAGAAAAACAAGCAGGGAAACATACAATTCCAAATATTTGACGCTTAAATGTAATACGTACAACAATTACATATATAAATATATATAAATTTTTTTATATTCCATTAAAGATTTATGAACACGACACTAATTATACTACATTCAAAATACTTTCCAATACTACTGGAGCGATATCACGGGGAGCAAAAAATATGTCTACCCCGGGGCCGTTACAGAGAAAAATAAAACTAGACGTAACACATGATGGGACCTGATGGTTGCATAATATCTTGGATGTTTCAACTAGTTTAATCAAAACGTCTGTGTCGTAAACGTCAGTGTCTGTTCTGAAATTAACGCAACGTTAACTCGATGATTTTTCTGTTACACTCATCATTAAGGTTCTTACCTCCATACAGTAAAAGCTGTGTTACATCATTATTTGAAAAGTTACTAGTAAATCAAAATGACCGTATTAATGCAAGGACTCAAGCGACAAGATCTCGTCTCTGAACAAGATATAAATGGTAGAGCAACAAACAATTGCTAAATTTAAACTCTGGTTACCTGGCGGGCATCTGCTTTAAAGAATATTTTTCGCCATTTAGGGTTTGTTGGAGTTTAATTGATTTGTAGTAAAGTGTAAAACTTGTAAGATCGAGCATTTAAATGTACAGCCAGGCAGCTAACAATTGTTAAATTTAAACTCTGGTTGCCTGGCGGACATCCGATTAAAAGAATATTTTTCACCATTATGGCGTTTGTTGCAGTTTAATTGATTTGTAGTAAACCGTTAAACTTTTCAGTTAAATTTGAGTTAAATGTACAGTCGGGCAACAAGAAACATTCCAATATAGTTGGGAGTTATTTACAAGTAAATTCTACAAAATTGTAGTAACACAGTCCACTGCAAACAAGACCAACAAAAACAACAACAAGAAAACGTCAGCAGCGTATTCTGAATGTCCTAAAAAGTAAAAAAGACAATCAATGCATCTAATTACAGTGTATCAGTCCAGAACTAAGAACGAACATTTGCCTGGATAAAAATAGGATGCAACGATAACAAGGAAATGCACTGAAATTTCAGAGGATTTTGTGGTCTGTAGATGGTGAAATTTCAGAGAATTTTGTAGTGCATAATAACACCAAACGTGCATAATGATGTTAACTGTGGGTTGAAAAATGTTTAAAAGTATCATACTTTCTAATAAAAGTTCCTGAAACTATATGTTGAGTAATAAAAAATTTAGAAACAACAACATATGTACTAGAATGAAAGTCATACAACGCAAGAAAGGGCACGCAGGTCAAAACTTGTACAATGCAAGATAGGGCGTGTATAACAGTGTCAAATGTGGATTGGAAGTCATACACGTCATGGCGAAAATCAAATTCCAAGAACTACATTTAGTAAGACAGAAAACTTAAGAGACAAAAACATTATTAAAAATTCTTCACTGGTGATCAGCGAAAAAATACATATTGTTGATGGGAAAACAGGTCAAAACTTGTACAATGCAAGATAGGGCGTGTATAACAGTGTCAAATGTGGATTGGAAGTCATACACGTCATTACGAAAATAAAATTCAAAGAACTACGTTTAGTAGGACAAAAAACTTAAAAACCAAAACATTTATAAAAATTCTTCACTGGTGATCAGCGAAAAATACATATTATCTATGAAATCAAGTCGAAACTGGTACAATGCAAGATTGGGCGTGTATAACAGTATCAAATGTGGATTGGAAGTCTCATGCTTCGCGAAAATTCCAAGAGCTACGTTGAGTAAAATAGAGAGCTAGAGACTAAAACATTACTAAACTCAACACTGATGATCAGCGAAAAAAACAAATATTGCGGAAACAGGTTGAGGCTCGTTCGATGCAAGATAGGGCGTGAATAAGAATACACAAGGTGAAAAACCAGAAAAAAAATTCCAAGAGAACTATTTCAAGAAAAATGAAGGAATTGAAAAAGAAAAATGAAGGAAATATTAACATCCAAAGAAAATATTCAGCAAAAACAACAAACTTAGTAATATCTGAAAACAAATTGTGATCCAATTGGGACGTTGTAATAAATAACAGCAAAAAACAGCGTTTAAGATTCATTTCTTCATGCTAAAATTCTCAATAAAACTCAGAACATTCAGGCTCAATAAAAATTTTCAATATTTCTATTCTGAAAAGTTCAATGAAAACTAGTAATAAAGAAAAGGTGCAATGAGTTACGAGGCTAATTTTTTCACCCCTTTTCGAGGCTATATGGTCCATTAATAAACAACGTAAGCTGTAATATTTCCAGGAGGTAAATACGGACAGAACTTTAAATTAATTTTAGATAATTCAACATAAGTTTATCGCTTGAATTGACTTGTTTGTGCCAACCGCTGCAAAATAAAACTTGTATAATATTTTCCTGTTAAAAAAACAAATCTGGGCGTGAAAGGGATAAATACATGCATTTGCTTGCATTTTCAGTAGCCCCAAAAACCTCTTCATTGAATAATTTCAAAATTTTAGACCCCTTAATTAAGAAACTTTGTTATGGTATAAGAGTGAAAAATGAAACTTCTTATATACCAATTTTCATTGTGATGCGATGCAAGCACGTAGATGATCAATCTCCAACTCGAGACCAGCGGATAATTCCTTTCCATACTTTCCTGTACATCATTAGGGTCCTCAATTCTGCGATACTGCTGGCTCCCGCGTCACGTCATAGCGTGTCAACAAACTTTGCGTGTTTTCTCCCCTGCCTCATGGTGTCATTTTTTGGCTCCCACAAGATGAGTTGGCTTGCTGCTAGCTCTGGGTGCCTGACACAATGCCCAGCAAGTTTTATCCTTCTTTCTCACATTTTGTCTGTCACCCTCGGGAGCTGTTTACTGTAATGTCCCACCAGGCTGCAGCAAATAGATCAAGTCCGATGTTGGTTACGACAGCAGGAAGTTGTTTCTTTTAAACAATGCTTTGAAGTCAAATGCAAAGCAACAAACAATATTATATTTAATTTATCCTCACATTCTTGGCCCCCCCCCCCCCCCATCGTTTGTTGATGAGACATTTTTGTGCAGACGAATCTTTACCACACTATAATTTTGATAAAAATGTAAGCAGAAACTCGAACATTGGTTCTCATACTACAAACGTTGCTTGCAGAATGTACTTCAAGAATCAAAAATGCAATATCTCAAAGAAGCTGGGTGATAATGGGAGCCTTAGCTAAAAAAGTAGATTAATTTCACCTCATAAAGTCTGGATCTTTAATCATAATGTGCTCAAATTCAGCAAAACAAATCTGCTTGTCTTCGTCTATATCGGCCTCTGCCATAATCTAGAATGCAAGAGACAGTGCAACTTTGATAATATAGATATCCCCCCCCTCCCCGGAGACTAATTGCTTGCCTTGCCATCAACGATCAAGGAAAAGCTGATTTATTGCTGATTTATTTAAAATTCTGCGTTGAAAGCTGCCTTGCTAATTATTTATAATCCTTACAAATCAGTAAAGCGCGGCTGACCCCAAAAAGAGTACCCCGGTTTTCAAGGCAGTGACTTGAAATCTGTGATTGTAAACAAAACGTAACTGTAAACAAAATTGTAAACAAAACCATGTCCAAAGGGCAAACTTAGAGTTTGGGATATTATCCAGTCGTCTGCAGTCACGTTTCCATGGCAAAACCTGGAGAATAATATAGCCTTCACATATGAGCTTTCAAGTATTGAAAAGCACCATTCGTTTCCAGTCCACATTTTAACATGAAAACAACCTGCTTGCTTCTTTCTCGACTTTGAGAGTTTGAACAGTGAATCTTTTTGATTAACTCCAGAAGCACAGTTTTAGACATATAAACGTAGTTGCAGATAGCTGGATGATATCCCAAACTCTAAGTTTGCCCCTCGGACTTCATTTTATGCACAATTTGGGAATTTTAGTCTCGTGAATTTCAAGCTATAGCCTTGCAAACGGGGATAGCTTTTTGGGTCACTCATGGTAGTTTGCTACCCACGTTATACTCTAGTGACTCAAACTTCGCTGAGCATTTTCATAGCATTCCCTCGATATGGCCTTCTTTCGATTTATTGAGTACGAAATACAAATTTGGCACGAAATAGACTTGGGGCAAGTCTAGGGATTACTTGGCAGATTTTTGCAAACAAGATATCGAACTTTACGCTAAGCCTCATACATCAAAGTCAAGCGAAAACAAAATTATCAAAATTAAATCTCCTTCAAGGCAACTTTGCAAGCGTGGGGACATATTTTGCGCCAACCTGTGTAAAAAACATTCCTCCAGCACATTTCATCAGCATGAGCATTCTTAGAAGAAATAAAAAGCATAAAACTTTATTGCAAAGTGTTGTTTTTAGAAAACGTAATTATAGAAAACAAGAATGGAAATAATATTAATAAACAAAAATTTTCTTTACCTTGTCAACAATGGTCTCAATATCGATTTTGCTTAAATTTTCGCCACTACAAAGACATTTGATCACCTTGGTCAAATCATGCTTGCATATTACGTCATCAGAGTTAAAATCTGTTGCAAAAATTTGATAATGTAATATTAACAAATTAACAAAACGATTAAGCCAATACTGGAATACAGTAGACATTCCATATGACAGACCCCTGTTGTGAGACCAGTGCCATTGTCCATTGTAGAGAAGTTTCCATTGTCTGGAGGTGTCATATAATACCTATCCAGTAAGATATTATTACAAAAATAATTGTCCGTTGTTTGGAGGTATCAGTTAATGAAGGTTTCACAGTAAAATTATTCAACCCTTCCTCTACTTGACTCTATAAACTTTTAACTTTTTTTAGTCACTTGGTATACTAACCTATATGTAATAATTCGATTAAAATACGACCTCTGATAGAGGGTCTTATTCGAGAGGGGGGCGTATTGGAGAGGGGGCGTATTCGAGAGGGGGGCGTATTCGAGAGGAACTTATCTCGAAAAGGTGGACTGGGGATATAGTAAGCAGTTCTTGGATACAGCAGAACATTTGCCAGGCTGGTGTCCAAAAATGTAGGTTTTTTATGAGGGTTTCTACTTACCATAAATTCGAAACGCATACTCTATTTTCACATGTTTTGGTGCCTATGAAACAAATACGAAAAGGTGTAAGCATTTAGTACAGAATGCAAACTGAATACACCTCCAAAATAGTCATCTAAAAAACGGAAATCTTCTAGCATTATAATCGTCATCCTCGCCATAACAATCGTCAAAATCACAATTGAAATCACAACCATAATCACAATTACAACCAAAATCATATTCATAATCATCAGAATTATCACAATGATAATCGCCATAACAATTGCAGTCACAATCATAATCATCCAAATCATCATAATAGCAATTATCAAAAACATCAAAATCACAAATGCAATCAAAATCATAATCACTATCATAATTATAATCATAATCATCAAAATCATCATCATCATCAGAATCGTTATCAAAAGCATCATTATCAATCTTTTACAATCAGCATCATTATTAGAAATGGCAGCCAGCCAATCAGTCAGCCACTACAATCAATAATACAGAAAATAACAATAACCATCATTATCATCACTGTCAATCTTTCTTCTTAATCACAGAAACCATGAAAATATTCAATTTACAGCTACAAGCCACTGAACAAACTTTTGCAAGGATTCTGTGAAGAAGGGCTCATAAGAGATATTAGACACTGCGGAGTGTAATAATGAGTGTAAATGATACCCTATGTAGCCCAGGGAAAGTACATATTAACGAGCCTGGGCTGTTTGTTTACTAAAATTATTTTAAAAAACTGTAAAAATACAATAATAAATTACATAAAGTCAACATAAAGATCTATAATCAAAATAAATATAATAAATAAGACCAACAATAGAAAAGGAATTGAAAGCTATATTGTGCTTAAAAGTCTAATACACAACTACACTTTATTACAAATTCTTTACTATCATGTTTGACCTCTCAGAGTTTTATTTACTGAAACACTTATATCTTCTCAGATCCTCAAACACTACAAACGCAAATCAGCTTAAACATGGACTCAATTGAAAAACCCAACCCTCCGACTCAACATGTCATCGTCGCTGCAGGTTCAAATGCCTTCCAAGTACTTCAACAAGCATCCAGGCAGAGTACTGAATACGGATTCACATCAAAATTGTATCCTGACCTTGGAGAATACATAACGAGCATTGATGGCGTTGAGCAAAACCTGACGAAGAACTTGTATTGGACATTCTTCGTAAATGATACGATGGCCAGTGTCGGGATGAGCACTTATTTAATGAAAAATAGCGACAAAATCATGATGAAATACATACATTTGGCAGAAAACAAAGCTTAGATAAATATGACATTTACAAAAATATCAGACTTCATCTGTCTTATCGAATGATTAAAAAAATAGCTCATTAACTAATAAACAGAATTTTCACAGAGACCCTAGGAAATTCCATTCCCCTTCCCGCGATTCTACTCTCACGATTTTGCTGCGTAGTAACTTTTATGAGTGGAATCGTGGAAGAGGAAGGGGGATAATTGATGGGGGAATAGAATTACTGGAAGAGGGAATGGAATTTCCTGGAGGCCCTTGTGGAACGTTTCACCAAAAATATCAATCAACAAAAGTTTGCACAGCCAAATTAGTATATTGCTTAAGGTTGACAACTAAGTATAATCCAATCTGTAATAGTAACCTGTTATTAAATTTTGAAATAGAGAGGGGTGTCACGAAAAGTTACAGATATTAAATGGAGGTTCATTAAAAGAAATTTAGGAATCAGGAAAGAAATCAGGAAAGAAATTTAGGGTCCACGAGATTTTTTTTGGTCACAATAGTAATATCTTCCCGCTCCCTACCAGGCATTAATAATGACTGGTTATATTAATTTTAAAATCTCATGCACGTGTTTTATTCTATGACTCGCCAAATGCTTAAACTATTTTGACTCACCCGACGTTATGATTATATCAGAAAAAGTATTGGTATTATATTATGATGCAAATGCGAAAGTGCCACAAATAATATAAATAAAAAACATTGAGTTTCATGTCCTAGCATCTCTTTGATTTGCCACACGTTTTCGATGCGTAAATTAAAAATGAATTGGGCTGCGGAGGAATGCGGCGTGTGAAGGAGAAAATCGATTCTTCACAAACATATGCTCCTTCGCAATATAATTTTTTCTATCCATTTACTAAAATATTTTGAATTTACGATAGAAATACTTGCGGGAAGTCAAAGCATCTCTTTGTAGCCATGGTCATTAAGAAACGAACTTGAATTCTTCCAGTGCCCCTGTACCCGTGACACATCACGACATGGGTACAGGGAAATACTCACACATCACGGGTACATGGACACAGGGGAGAATAACAACTCACGTTTCTTAATGTCCATGGTGTAGCCAAAGATAGATAAAACGTAAAGTAGAAAACTTGCATCTTCGCAAAATGTGGACATTAGGTCAAGAAAATCTTCAAATGACATTGAACCATCATCGTTTGTTGAAAATATTCTGCAGATACGGTCTTTAAATGGATTGGCCTATAAGTATAATGACATGCGAGATAAAATGCGAGATAAAATGCCAAAGAAATTAGAAATTTGGCGCATAAAGCAGCGGTCACATGGGTTGCCTTTTTGTTGAAGCACAATGCAAAATGTAGTTTATTATAAAGACAATAAAAATTAAGTTAAAACAGTAAAAACAAATTGAATACTATTGAATATAAATTTTCTTGTAATACTTAAATTACTTAAAAAAATAATATTAAAAAAAAAAAACAATGTTACTCAAATTGTTTTTATTCATGCATTTATCTCAGTTACAATACCACGCGTCACCAAAATATTTTTATGACAGTATAATAACAGCTTAATTATTTCATGCCCGGATTTATTTCTTATAAACAGGAAAATTCTATGTAAATTATAATTTGCAGGGGGTAAAAAGTGTACTAACCAATTCAATTCAAAAAATACATTTACACTAAAACGTTATATTAAAAATTTCTGGAAAGGTCTGCCCGCCTGAAAATATGACGTTTTACGTTGTTTATCACTGGGCCATATGACTCTTCCAGGGGTGAAAATGATAACCTGTCTGGAAATCTTTATAAAAACATAATTTCAGCAATTCTCAACAAAAACATTTTCCACGTACATCTCCCGATTGGTTTGATACTACACAAATAAGCCAGACGCCTGGATTTGTTCTTATTCCTGGGGGTCTTATTTCTGGGCTGATTTTTACACTTGTTACTCCCCCCCCCACGACATCTATCTCAATCTTCGAGTAGCACTATAACGAGGATAGTAAGCCATATGAGGACAAAACGTTACCTTGAGGGCCGGAACCTTTTGGATCGTTTTCATAGATAGTATTACATTTTTGTCAGCTTCGACTTTCTCCGGATCAAGATCGTGAAACATCTGATAACATCTGAATTAAAAAAAACTTTTGTAGATAATTTATGTCAAATATAATTCAATTTAAATGTTATAATTTTGAATTCAAGTGAATTAAAAAAAATTTCGCAATTCTTTGAAATTCTTGTTTTCTTAGCCCTTAGTTCATGTATTCTCTTACTCTGTGGAGGGCGCATAAATTAGCATAATCCATCGGTATTTCTTCTAGATTTGCTACACGAGTCCTTGTTTCCTTGTGTTCTTCTATTTGCTGACGTCACTCCGGTCAGCAAGCGCAGCAGTGACGTCAAATTATCAAAGAACGCATGGAAACTAGGAATCCCGTGATAAGTTTATGTTTTTTCTCTAAAAGATATCCCCCTGGCAACGACGTTGGGGGTAGGTACCACCGATAGTTTTCTCTGGACAATATTCTAATAAACGAAGTTGTGCTTACCTTATAATCTCACTGGCAGAAAGGTATGTCAGATCCTATGAAATAAAAACTCAAGTAAAAACAACACGAAAAAGCACAGCACGTATTCTGTTTTTTAAATGGGATATCATATCTATGCATGTATTTGAATGAAGTAAAAAATTTAAAATGCGGCCTAATCCTGAAATGTTCTGATTCAATGATTCAAATAAATGAAGTTAAATAAAATTAACTTATTAAATTTATGGTCTAAAATAATCTTAAAATATGAACAAAACATTAAAATCAGAAATACACACTCCTCCTCCGCCATTGCAAAAATTCCTATTCGTCGAATAATAAATAAATGATGAACATTAGGCCCGTTCAATGAAAGCAAAACAATAGCAAACCGAGTAGTCGTTCAGCTCCTTTTCTGTAAATATGGACAAAAGCCCAGACCACCTTGAGCCCATGATTTTCCAAATGAAAACAAGTGCAATAAATGGCTTTGCTCTTTCCAACAAAAGTAACGAATTGTGCTTCCTCGATTTGATATTAAAAACTGCATAGATATATCAGTGACTCTGTGATCTATCAATCTTTCAACTTATTTGAGTTACATGTGATCGATTTAAAGAGACAATATAAAAATATAACACTGTCAACGTCAAACAGGACAATGCAAATTCTTTGGCTAATGGAAATATATCGGTACGTTTTAGAGAAATAATTACTCGTAGTATCTATGCAAAGAGGAAGAGACTAATGACCCCTTCGGTAAGATCCATCGTGCCTATTACAAACTTCTAATATCGACACAAGTGGCGACAACACAAAATAAACAAAAATCTGGTAAAAAGTGGCTGTAAGATATTAAATTTTTCTCAAACCCATTATCTTTCCATTTTATACGTGTATACACGTTTATATTAACGGTAAAATACAGTAATGCAGAAACAGGCTTCAGGCCTCCAATAATTTTTGAAACAATGTGAGTTCATAACGATTTTTACAGGAAGCCCTGTTGTAATCTATTGTTCTGAAAACGATAGGCCTTACATTTCAATCGACGGCAGCTTCTGACGGCAGTGATATTGTGGGTGGAGTATGACATCAAAAACTCAGACACAGTCATGCTTAAAGTAAACGAAAAAGTGGCTGAAAATGGGAACATGTAGGGGTCCTTATAGTCATGAAAAATGGTAAAAGTCTTTTTTAAAGGAGCGCATTTATGAAGAACCTACATTCAAACCTGTTGAAACTGAACTGAAATCCAATTGAAGCTCTAAAAAGTTGGAGAATTAATTTAATCTTGTCGTATCAGTTAGCATAATAAAAAAATGAGAAAAAATATAAAAATAGAAATTAAGAATAAGAATCCACACATCTATATGTCGCTTATATTGTGTTGGTAATTCGTTATTTTGTTTAGCTTACTGCCAAACCTTGTGTAAGGTAGAGCATTTAATGCATCATTATTAGGTCAGCAAAAAAGCCAAACAAAGCGTCTACTGTCGTTGCAGACCCTTGTTTCATGAAAAATCCTTGCGAAATTTCATCCCAGAACAAGTTTTTTGCTGCTTGCTGTGTTGCAAGGTCGGGCTGATTTAATGACCGGTCCCTAAATTCGTTTTTCATTATCATAGAAATGCGTTTTCCATTTAAGCCAGCATTGTAAACATTTAGATGTGCTCCGTGAGCTGGTCTCAACTGGGTAAAGAAATTGAGTTAAACCTGTATTATGAAACAGAGTCTTGTCTGGGTTGGAGTCAAGAAAGAAATGCAAACATTAGACTCACATTAGATTCCATGTATTTCGCTCTTTGATGTTGTTGTTGTCGCTTTACTCAGTTGGTGTAGCGCAACCGTCACTTTACTTTGAGGCCAGTGGTGAAGCGGAGGAGCATCAGACGGGGGTAGAAACTAAAGACTGTGGAAACGCAAACTGGCATGCGGAATCTCGGGATGGGAATTGGACCCAAAACAAACTCAAGGAATATTACTTGCTACTCGTGTCTTATCTGCAAACTGTATTGGAACTGCCGTTACAATCGAATGGAATAGAAGGCTTGTTCGAACATCAATCATTCGAAATCAACTGATAAAAAATTCAACAACATTCTGCACATCTCCCATCTCAAATTTTACGTCACAAACGAGTAAGATGAGTAAAATCAATAATTGTGCGTTAGCCTGCGAGAAAGTTGCAACGAAAACAGCCAAATCAAAGTTAACGACCCGTCTCTCCATTCATCTTATCGACGAAATCTTGAAGTTATCTGAAGATGAGCATGGAGATTAGAACAGTGGACATTGAGAAAAGAGCGACAATCAGAGATTTGCCAGATTCCCTCATGATTGAAATCTTTTCATTTTTGTCTCAAGAGGAGGTGCTCGAACTGCAATTAGTTTCAAAGCGATGGTTTGAGTTGTCAAAGGATCGATACCTTTGGAGATTTTGCAATTTGTCCTCTCACGACAAAGGGTTTTATAAATCTGTTCTAAAATCTGGCATTATTGAAAACCTTCGTTCACTCAAGATTGCAAGATCTAGTGTACAGCAAGAAGTGATCCTGGCAGTACTGGGAAATCCAGATTTAGTGGCGTTATGTTTAAAACAATCAACGATAATAAAACCAGTAAACGTGGATATAAATTTCAGTGGAGTGTTCAGCATAAATGCAATCAAAAGTAATCTAAAATTGTTGGATTTGCGAGAAGTTAGCGGGGATTTGAAAGTCCTGCACGAAAACGTACTTTACCATGGGGATTCATTGGAAAGTTTAGGTAAGATCAGATCGCCAATTCTCGTAGCAAATAACCATCACAGATACACTGAAAATGATTATGTGTTTGATATTTAATAAAAATCGCAGATAATAAATTTCAGACAGCCTCAAGTTGCTAATCATAATGCAATGGCGGTATTCAGCTAGGCACAAGGACAGCCCAGGGAGGGGGCACTTGGAACTTGGAATTCACTTTTGATTGATTTTTTCTAGTGATATATGTAGCAATGTTGAAGATGAGTCGCATCCTTCATAATAACGCCATTTTTGTTCACTTTTTATCTTTTTATATCTCTTTATTTAGTTATTTTTATCTTTTAACCACAAACTTCTAAGGAGACCATTATGGAAACAAGGTCTTTTGAAGTTTAAATAGTTTAGGGGTTCGTAATTTCAAACTTATTATATATTTTATATTTTGATTTGACTTGCTTTTAACATTTTCTCATATTTATAATATTTAACATCTAGAACATCGTATTATATTTTATCGCTGAATTTAGATTTTGGATTGTAAACTTTAAGTTAGTGGCGTAATTTTACATACATTAAATTTTCCAAGCGACGGGAGTGTTTATTAGAGGTAATGCTGTTTTCATATAGGCAAATCAGCAACAACCCCCCCTCACTGATCCAGTTTTCATGTTTTGATAAAGCATTGGCTTTTCATCTTTCGTAGGGCTATCAGGAACAACGCCGTTACTAATCCAAAAGAAATTGATGAGCGGAATGCCGTTTCTACGCATTTTAGACTGCAGCGAATGCAGTTGGTTTAACGATCGCATTATTCTTCATCTATCAACTTCGTGCCCAAACCTCCAAAGCCTTTCAGCAATGAGATGTGTTCATGTAAGTGGAATATACTTACAACAGTTGGTTGAAGGCTGTAGAGAGCTGAAAGCATTGAATTTGAGACGTACAAGGTAATTTCGGACCATGCGTAGCAGGTTAAGACTATCTATCGCCCCATGAGAGATCCTAAATGGTCAAATAAGGTAAAGGAGGCAAATACAAGGGGTAAAGATATGATGATCATCTCCGTCTCGGTTATTGGATTGGCAACTGTTTGCTTTTGACGTCAAGTAAAATTTGTTTGAAAGACCATTATTTCATAAGAAATCCCTGCGAAATTTTATCATGGGATGAAATATTAAAATTTAAAAGAACTTCAAAAATTGCTTCAATATGTTTTTAAGTTTTTATTGTTCACAAGAAAAAAATCTCATAGAAATGCTCAGCTGAGGAAACTTACCGTCTTCGACAGTACAGGTTTTTTATAAGGAAAACCTTTACAAGAAACTTTAATTGCTTTGGTATTTCGGAAAGCATTTACATTAAGTAGAAATTAAGTCTGTAGATGTTGAAAAAATACAAGAAATGTCTCAAAAAAATAAAAATATCTTGCAGGTTATCAGATTCTGAAATATCCCGAGTGCAATGGAACACATCAAAAATAGAAGAACTCGATGTTTCGCATTGTTACGCATTGGATGAAGAAGGTCTGAAACAGATAATACCAAAATTACGACATTTGCGGTACTTACGATCTGCCGTAACAGATGCCGTCATGGCTGCGATGACAACAGTTGCACCGAAAATCGAAGTGTTTGAGTTACGGCGGCGTTATCCCGTAGCAACGGAAAATATTTGCTTGCTACTGTGCCTGTGTTGCAACATGACATGTTTAGACATCAGCCTGACACCTGTGGAAGCAAAATATTTTTACGACTTCCTACCAAATATGCCGAAACTACAAACAATACTATTCGCTGGTCATCAGGTACTGGGAACGGCAGAGATCGTGCGTGCATTGAGAAATACCTGCAAAGACATAAGAAGTATCGGCATTAACTATTACCACGCGGGGGAAGACGGACATTTGAAAGAAGCATTGATAAGCATGACAATTAGAAGCCCAAAGCTAGAAACTGTTGCGCTTCAGGGGCTTTATGTGGACGAACTCGTGAAAGAACTGCAACTTTTAGCAGAGCACAATACCGTAGGCAAAAAAGTAAGCTTCATATCGCCAATAAAAATCGAATTTCCATCGATGGAACATGGGCTTGATTGTGAACTAAAAAAGTACAAGAGAATGTATTGATGACGAATTATAAAATATGAGTATTATTGATAGCTTATTAAATAAATATTGAAAGTAGCTACACTCTTTTTTACAAGAACTTTGAATTTTTAAAGTAAGCCTTGAAAACGTCTTCACCTTTTGGTTAAATAGCGTTTTTAAATTAAGCTCTAGACCCCAAAAATTTCAAGAACAATGGTTAAAATTTCTTATCAAAAGTTATTAAAAATTTCTGAAAACAATAAGCCCCCCCCCCCCCCAATCTGGAACAGCTTCCGATGGCACTGCTATTATGATCATAAAGCATACACGTTATTTTATAAGAAACTTTTACAAGAAACTCACTGGTGAAACCCACGAAAATTTAAGAAACTTCTGAAACCAGTGAAGATGATTTTTTAGTGAAGATTACATAATGCTAAATGATTTTAATGGAGTGGACATGTTGTTAGGTCATAGATGATTGATTCAGTAAAGGCTTTTTATCCTGTAAAATAATTATACCCTGTTTTTGTTGAAAAAAAAAGAATGTATTATAAAAAGAATACTTCTTTATGTTTTAGTTACCACCAAAAAATCCTTGCTCCAAATTTAAATTAGAATGAAATTCTCCGATTCCCCCCCCCCCCTCTTTTGTTTTTATTTCAAATGGGCACATGCTGACAACCACAAGTAGCAATAAACTATTGAAGCTAGTGGCAACGTCTATCAAAAAACTGGTTTGAAAATAATTCTATGATCCTCAATGAGAAAAAATGGCGTTGATGACATTAGGAGCTAAATCATTACGTGAGGAAAAGGTTGAGATAAAAATTACTGACGTCGCAATAAAAGAATCAATTGATAATCACCTAAAATTTGACAAACACGTTAAAAAACTGCGCACCGGAGCCGGTAGAAAAGTGAATGGACGAAATAAAAAAAATATTTGGATGAAAACCTTTATAACAAGTAACTTCAGTTACTGTCCTCTTACATGGATTAACTGTAGTCGTAAATGCAATAATTTAACAAACAATATCCACAAAAGAGCGTTGAGGGTTGCATATAATGATCACGAATCAGGCATTGAAGAACTTCTTCTTAAAGATGGGACGGTCACAATACATCACAGAAACCTTCGACGACTAGCAATAGAAATTTATCAAACAATTAATAACTTATATCTAACTTTTATGAACGAAATGTTTAAGCTATCAGACACAACATATAATTAAGAGACCAATTATTTAAGAGAAAGAAACCAAATACTGTTTTATATGGTCTAGGTCTATCACAAAGATGCAATGAACTACGGAACAGCATTCCAGCTGCCATTAAAGCAGCAAGAAATGTGAATATTTTCGAAAAAGAAATCAAACAAGATCTTGCATGTTTATGCAGACATTCATAATTAAATATTGGCTACATTGCTTAACAAAAACATTTTAAATTTTATGAAATAATATTTACCGCTGTTTTAGCTTATAATTTTTCCTTTTATAAATAATTACAGTTTTACTAAAAAAATTTACAGATCTTTTAAAGGGAGAACGTAAATCTGTTCATCACAGAAAAGTCTAATGCATGTCATTAAAAAGCCTTTCCCCATATTTTTTGAATACATTGTCCATTTACTCAAACATTTATGTTTCATGCTATATTTTAAAGAAGAATCATTTGTAATTATTTGTATTTACTTACATTACTTCTGCAATTAAATTTTAATTTTGATTTGTTCATTTAGCGAAATAAGAGGGCCCAAGAGCAGAGGCATCACCATCCTTGGTAGGCAGATATGAAACTAAAAGATATTTTCCATCTAAAACAATTTGTTTGGAAATCAAGTTTAGTTTTTCTTTGAAGAGCGAAAGTGGTACACTCTTTGTTGTGTGAAACTTGGCTTTGGGCTTTGTAGTACGGCTTCTTAATTTTGGGCACAATCTGTAGAGTAAAAGCTCCTTCAACACAAGCAGTTTACTATCAGACACCAGAAATAAACAACCAAATTCCAAAACTAAATATTTTTTCCTGAAGATTGTAAAGAAGACAATGGTGTAAATATTTAGAATTTTAAAAGAAAATATCATTGTAATTGTAAAATAATTATATATGATATGTACGTAAGAAAACATTTAATAGAATCATATCACGGGTGACCCAAAATATATCTTTGTTTGCAGAAATTTTGAGGAAACTATTCTTTGAAACAGTATGAAATAAAAAGATTTGAATTTCGTAAACAATGAAATAAAAAGATTTGAATTTCGTATGTACTATATTTTAGATGCAGTACCATCTTCTGGTATGCAAATTAATTTGATAGATCTATCATTCCAACGATTCTTATTTTAGAGATTTTCCAATTCCCCGTTCCCCAGTTTCCCGTTCCTCCTTTTAGAGTTAGCACAAGAGTGATGGGAAAATATACCACAAATCCCAATAAACAATTTGAAGCTAATGGCAACGCTTATTGAAAAACAACAGCACGTATTAGAGTAACAGAAAGAAACATTTGCTGATTAGGCCAGATGATAATTCTCTGCTGATATGGGATCGCCTGAAAGCATCGGATTTCTTGAAAAGAAGGCAATTTCGGTGATGCAGTCAAAAGAAGACACAATGATAAGCTTGCTGCAAGAGCTTGTAGCCGAATCAAAAAAGAAAGACGCCGTGAAGGAAATGATTTGGTACGAGAAACGAGATGATCATGTGGATGTTTACATTCGAGTCAGTTTCGTGAGTGTTGGAGATATCGATGCTGTTAAGCAAGAATACCAATGTGAGTTCTATTTGTCTGCCCGTTGGCAAGAACCTCGGATGATGGGGCTGACAAACGACGATGAAATAAACTGGGATAAAGCTTGGGATCCGGGGGTCTACTTCATGGATGTTGTTCAGTTTGATTTATTCGAAAGACACCTGCAATTGTTGCCGGGAAAATCAAGCGATGACCCCCCTGAAGTTCTGCAGTACTTTCATATCAAGGGAATTTTCAAAGAGGTTAGAGAAATTCCGATTGTGTTTTCAATAGGGAGGGGGGCTTTCTTCCATTCATAACGAGGGGCTTTGCCAACAGACCCTAAAACACAGTTAATGATCCAATTTTAGTTTTTGTGTACAATAACCCCAGACATCTCTTTGAAACATCAAATTTCAAAAGGGTATTACTATTATCATAAACAAACAAAAGAACAATGTGTATTACCATAAACAAACAAAAGAACAATGTGTATTACCATAAACAAACAAAAGAACAATGTGGATCTGGATAAATGTTAAATTTGTTTAGAACCATGCCCTTTAAATCATCACAGAACGCCACTGGAATGATTTTGTATCCAAATAGCTAACAACACAGAATTGGCTAGAAAGTTCTATTAATGCGTTTCTTGTGATGTTTCATTGAATTTGTTCTACTTATAAAAACTTGCATATCCAAATTATTTTTCCATTCTATTTTCAACAGGTTTTAGAAGTGCTTGAATTTCCGTATGACTACCAAGACCTTACACTTGTGCTTACAAGCAACTGGGATGTGGATAAAATTTCTCTTCTAAAAGACCCAACAAGAAATGACAACATACGTACATGGAATTTCACTGCAAGACAAGAATGGGATTTACAAAGGCATGTTCTCACAGAAAGTACCAAGAACATTCCTGAAGAGGGAGCCTCATCTATATGCTATCCCTTGTACAAAATGCGCTTACATGTAAAGCGGCAGTATAATTTCTATTTATACAATGTGGCACTAATTATGCATTTGATTACGTTGCTGACATTTAGTTCATTTGCAGTCCCAACAGATGCAGTTGGTGATCGCATACAAATAACACTTACTCTACTATTGACCTCAGTGGCATTTAAATATTATGTCCAACAATTTGTGCCAACTGTTTCCTATCTAACACTGTTGGATAAATATGTGCTGAGTTGTATGGTGTTTCAATTTTTCATGGCAGCCATCCACAACACAGGATCAGGATTGATAAAAAGTAATGTGGTTTCTGGATATTTTGAATTGATATGCTTGGGAACTGGCATTTTTACTTTCATACTAATTCATATTGTATTTGCCATAGTTTCAGTAAAATATGTCATGAAAAACAAGAAGCAAATGATTGCTGATGAGAAAGAATACAGGCAGACTAATCCCCCACCCATAATGAATAGCAATGTTAAAAGTCCAAAAAGACAGCAGTCGTGGAGAAATGATGGCATGATCAGAGACAATGCCTTCTCTGATGAAAATATGAAATTGTAACAAGACTTCATTGGCTTTAAATAACTGTATTTAAATCATCAAATAAAAATAGAGTTTTGCCTTAAATAGTATTTATATTTTTTTCATTGAAATATTTCTTGAAAATGCTTTATAAGAAATAGCTGTTCTGGCAAAATTTATTTTTGACCAAATTAAGCAATTTTACAAAACAAAAAAATACTTTCAACTTTTGCAGCTTTGTATGCTGTTGACAACATCAACCAATATAAATGTTTAATGTGTATTTTAACATTGAATTTTGCCTTTGTTTGGATGAAACAGTGGCAACTAAAATTGTAAAAATAATGGATAAAAATTCATGGATCCGAGCTGGGTTTGTTTTCACTTCATACGCATGCTGCTATGTTTTTGGGAAACAAAAGATTTTTTCTCTATGTATGTATGTATTATTTTGCCACAAAAAATTTACAATTGTTAAAATCTAAATTAAAGGTATAAAATATTTACAAAGTTTTAAAATATCAAATGCATTAAAGAATAAATTAATATATACAATTTTTAAAAGATCAAAAACCAATCAATATTCCACAAAAGAGAGGCAAATTTTGCAACAATAGTGAAATTGACAAACCAATTTCAAATAACTTGTCTGTTGAAAACAATAAGAAACCAGCTCAACTGGAAAATGTAAACAAGCAAAGCCATGCAGAGTTGCAGAGGAGATATTTACATTTTCAAGTTGAGATTTGCTTTGTTTTTGACAACTAATTGCTCTGAAATTGGTGTGTCAATTTCACTATTGTTGCAATAATTCCCCAATATTTTTATCATGTGACATGGACAAATTTAGTTAACTTCATTAGCACTAAAATTGCTTGTAAAGATTTGAATAACATACTTTTCAAATAGGAAACCAAGAGTACACCACACCACCCGATATAATTTTTTTGTTCCGCTGTTCCCATCAGTGGTCATCAATAAAAATTGTACGTTCCTTGTTCCCTAGAACCCCTGCCCGAAAGGCATCATCTTAGCGTTTGTCCAAACAAAATTTTGGTTCATCTTGCTGTCATTCCATCAATCATCGTTGAAGAATTACAAAAAGTTAGGCCTACAAACATTAAATCTTACTGAATAAAAAATTCAAACCCACTGAAGAAGTTTACAGTTAAACTTTTGTTGTAGACGACACTAAAAGCATGAATAAAAATTATTTGGGATATATATGGTAGGCCTACTATGTATTTTCTAGCAGTTGTTGGGACCTCCCTTTTTAGTATTTGGGGACTAAAAACATATTTTTTATGTCTATTATCATAATGAATAAGATATTCTTCTTGAAAATGTCTCAGTTTGGAAGACATTTTTGGTTGACCCTGGTTTTAAGTTCATTACCTTGAAATAATGGAAACTTGTGTTTGCGTCTTTTTTAACTCTGGTTTGGTCAGACACAATGCAAAAGAAGAAAATTGCTGGCCTTCCCTTCTCTTAGAGCTGTGAAGCCTGGGTAAGAAAGTTATGACTGGGCCAAGCGCCAAACGTTTTATTTTCCCGCGTTTTGCTCATGATGGTTTGCCAGATGGTTCGCCAGTAAGCCATAGTCATAGTGACCATGGTATAAGCATGGTTTGTCAGATGGTCCGCTAATTAAATCTTATTTTACACGGGGTGAGGGGGGGGGGCTTCTCGAGCCCCATGGCGGTTTTTTCTGAACTGGACTGTTCCTAAAAATTAACTGTTCACAAAATTTCAGAAATCTTTCTTCAAAATTCCACTGTCACGCGATAAAACAATGCCATATTTACGGTGGCCCATACAGGTCAAACACATTTCAATTCCAGAAAACACATTTCAATTTCAGAAAACACATTTCAATTTCAGAAAACACAATTCAATTCC
>JAYJMH010017050.1:0-20931 GCA_036873815.1 Phacellophora camtschatica
CAGCAATCTGCGCTGACATATGACTTCAAAAGATTTTGAGGACCATGCATGAGCGATGTTTTGTGGGAAGCATGCGAGGCGAACGATGATTTTTAGCAGCCTGTACAAACGTATAGGACTTTCGAACAGGCGAAAATCTGGAAGCACGTCCTGGGAATGTACTTTTTCATCCAAAAGATCCATGGCCTAACCCGCACCAGAAGAGGGAACCTCTCTTTCGCTGCAGCTGGAAGTTTCTGATCTTTGTTGCTGATAGTTTGTTTTTGTCGAATTTAAATCTTGAAGTGAAATTTGCTGCGAAATTTGCATTATGATGGAAAGGAACAGCGTAATTTTGATGAAAAAATTCAAAGTATAGACTCATTATAAGTAAACCAATCCCAGTAACTGTGTAAACTAAAGCATTGTTTATGCCAACAAGTTTCTCAACTATTGACAACTGCTATCTTTGTAGCTTTCCGTAAAATGATTGGTTGTATCAGCACTGTCAGCAATGGCTTTTTTCTTCTCAATCAGAAATTGAAAATTGTCCTTGGTAGCAACGCTGTTCTTAGGTACATAGTTAGCAACGCAGTTATAATCTTCTGCAAAACTTAAAAATATGTTGAACATAGGTAGCATCGCTATCTACAACCGATGAAAAACTGGGTAAGATTGCAAGAAAAGCTAGGATATACGTATAGCAGTTGTCTTCATTAAGTGCAAAGAATGGGTAAGATTCCTGAAAAACATTGGACATTACAATGGGACAACATTCTCTTCATGCAAAAACTGGGATTGCTTAAAAACTTGGAATATAGGTAGCAATGTTGTATCTGATATTTTGCAATTCAATGTTTAATTTGATGGCTTTACGGGATAAATGATTAGAAAATTTTGGGATGAACAGCTTTGTCCCAAAAACTAGGCTTATTTCAAGTTTCCTCACTGCATCTTCATCAAAATCGGGTTACTTTATTTCTGGTCTCGGGACAAAAATGGGTCAAATATTTTGCGCTTGTCCGCCCGTGAAGGGGTTTGCGGTTGCATAAACTGAATAAAACCAACGATTACAGGTACAAATTAAAACGTGAAATAAAAATGATAAATTTTCAACATAATCTAAGATATTTTAAACTTTCTTATGATCGTCAGCAGTTAGGATTGGAAATGACGAGTTTTTATCAGATTACCCCCAGAAAATAGCGTCGTAGCGGCATTTATTCAAAAGGGTTTATTGCTTTTAAAATTGATTTGAAAATGCTTATAAAAATGCAAGAACGTACCAAGAGTAGACCTGTCAGTGATAATAAACCAATGCACTGATATTGCAAAATGATTTGAGATGTATTGTAGTGTTACAAAATGTATAATGTTTGGCTGAAGTGCAATAACGACGTTCTGACTCTGGTTTGCCAAAAATGTGATGCTCTTCTCCTCAGTTGAAGTGTGCCTTGCATCTTTATGACGAATGACGAAGTCTGTGTATCGGTCTCCAAGATGAATAAACGAGAGGTTTAGAGTGTTGCTACCAACAAACGAAAGGATGACATCTTTCGGTGGTAGCACTGCAAAAATTGATAAATTAAAATTGAGACTCGGTGACGCTGGATGTTGAAAAAGGCAGGGGGGCGCGAGTATTGATTTTTAGGGCAAAACAAAAGGAAAACAAAGAAATTTTGAGGGCAAGGGGCCACCCCGGCACCGGCATGCCGGTTGAGACCTGATCGGTTTTCATTCCATTAATTCAGTAACACTGAACAGGGGCGATTTTGTAAAGCAAAAGATTCCGGTTTCAAACATGACAATGCAAATTTCGATTTGAAAGAATAGATTTCACATTTTAACTGCACTCAAAGTTTCCTGATGTCAACTCAAACCACGTATCGCGTGAGAGTGCTGGGCGCCAGGTATGCTCTCGAAAAAATTCCCGTCAAAGCAAACAACTACAAAAATTCTTGTTACGAGTCTAAAGTCCCGGATGATTAGCTTCCAGTTTTTTATTATCATCAAAGAGTTAAATAAAACATTCAGTTTCAAATAAAATTAATTAAATTATGCAAAACATACCAATTGTCATTGCCACAACAGAAGGAAAGCCTACGGGACCAGAAGAAGACTTTGTAATATTGATTTTTGAATTTCCTTTGTAACCAAAAAATGCATGAGAAGATCTATAAATTTTAAAGGGGTCTTTCAGTCCAACACTTTCCTTGAATAAAAACAATATGTCAATAAGTCTAAAAAAAAGCTTGGTTTTAAAAATATAAAAAATTAAAGGCAAAGAAAGGCGTACAAAAATACAATAGATTGAGTGTCCCATGGGCCTGTGGCAGCAGAATAAGGTAATTAATCATATTAAATTTTTCTGCCTCGATTTTCATTCTTAGGGAATTACTCTGAATTCCCGCTCAAAAGCATACGCCTCGTTTCAAAGCACGCCAATAAGTTGGCGTATCAAAATTTTCTGGCCATGTGATTAAGCTCTGTAAGCTTTGTAAGAGCAGACTGCCAGAGGCTTATTTTAGTGACTGACAGGCTGTGGTTTCTTATAAGTCAGTTTCTTAATGGTGGGGTTGTACTGCATGAATATGTTGTTTGTTGTTTGCCAATCAATCTGCATGGCTGTATTTCAACTGTCAAAGAACGCAGAGAATCAGAGGCCCGTATCGTTTAGTTGCTGGTGATCAGATGAGGTGTGTGCAGCTGTGTTGCGTGAGTGCTCAGTAGCACAGGGAAATATTTTGAAAGGCATGGCGGATGGCTACTAATATCCCCTGCAATACTGTACAGATTTTATACAAGGATTATCAGTCATCGATAGTCATACAACTGGTTAACGTACGAAGGTATAAATAGTTGATACAAAAAGTATTTACGCATAAGAACTGGAAATTTCTTATAAGAAACGTGAAATTGTTTCTGTTCATAAAAAAAATAATTAGTGGTCACAGTCAGCATCCAGTAAAGATAACATGTAAGAATTGATTTTATAACAAATGCATTGATAAGTTTTATTACCAGTGACATAGTACAAGGAGCACTTGCTGTCCCGTTATTCATTCAATTCAGATTACAAAATTTAGAAGTTTCAAATTCTGGTATCAGTTGGAAATGTAATATGATGTCAACGGTTTTAGGAGATGATCACCAGTAACCAAACTGCATGGTTTTGATTGGTCAAACTGATATAGAGGGAATAGAGTTAAACTGATTTGCGATGTATCCTTTCTAAATAACTTGTAATCACACGTTTTATATTATTAAAAAAGCGGTTTCCGCCTGGATGATGGCAACGCCTGTATACATAATTTAAGTACTTTCTGAGATACGAAAAAAACTTGACCCAAATCTCAGCTTGATGTTTCTAATAACAGTTGTTCTTATGAAAAATGTGTAGTTGCAACTAAATATTTCCGTTTTTTCCACGGACATACCAGAGAATTCCATGGAAACGGCGGCTGGTTGTTAGTAGGGCTGTCAATAGAACACGCCATAATAAATGTCCCATCCTTTAACGTTTTTATCCATGTTTCCATGTTGGTCCTTGCCGGTGTAGAATCGAAGGTTCTGAAAAATTTCTGTTCCTCCACAGCAGCTGTAGTCAGATTCAAAACAACAAAGTGAAAACCAGGTTGGCCAGTTGTGCCAGTTGTGGCAGTCAGTAATTTGCCATTAACGAGCATTTTGCATCTGGAATTTGGACAATGAAGTGAATAGGGGGCTTCGCAACTTTCGCTTAAAATATACAGAGTAACAATTCCGGGCGATGGTATTTCTGAAAAGAAAAGAAAATATAAGCATTATTTTAAAATGTATCCCAATGATAACAAACAGTCTGATAAAAAAATAGAAAGCAAGCTAGAAGAGCTTTCACTGGCAGAAAGCCTAATAAGACCGATTTAATATGGTCAAAACAACGTAAAACGTTGCAAATTCAGAGATAAATGTGAGCGAGCAAGAGCCCAGGACAATTGCGGCTGAGCTCTGCGAGGCAGATTACTTAGCTGCGAATCGAAAATTGATAAAAATCCTGTGTGCTTTCTCTGCAAATTTTGTACTATGGGTTAGATTTCAAATGTGTACTCCCCCCCTCCCCCTTCTTTCTGGTAAACAAATGGTTTTCGTTTATTTCCGTTTAAGGTTCAACTGCAGTGTAGTATTCAACAAGATTTGGGATCTTCAAGAAATTTAACAAAAATTAGGTACAGGATCGGACTACAGTTAAACCTCTCTAGCCCGAACATGAAAGAAAACATTAATTCCAAATAAGCTATGTGATCAACTTGATTCAGTTGATTTGACATCACTTGAGCAACAAAGACTCATCACAAAACAAAATTGTAAAGTTTGAGATTAATGTGCACGTTCCTCCGCAGCGTCTTTTTTATATTCGCCAAAAAAATATTCGTTACAAATTTCTATCAAGGGTAAAATCTAACGGGGGTAGAATAAAAAGACGCCACGGAGGAGCATGATAAATGTGATTAATCCTATTGATAAATAGAACGAAAAATTACCATAGCAACTGTAGTCGACTTGCAAGGCTTTGCTTTTTGTTCCGCAACCATTAGTAAGAAAAGACGCACTCAATGCACAGTTTCTTTTATCGTCACAAATCGAAGCTGCTGAGTCAGTGGCAGTTTTAGTGTTAATTGCTTCTGTGCATGCTTTATCTGATATCCCACAAGAATAAGGTGCTGGTGAACCGTAAAATACACTGACAATTCGGATTGCATAGGTAACAGGACAGGTTATTTCCAGCTTTGGCGCGTTTTGACAAGCAATAGCTTTTATCATGCCATCTAAGAATAAATGTGTATTTTTATCAATATGCAGGGTGTCCCAAAAAAATGTCCCCGTTAGCTTTGATAAATCTTTGTTTGCTTAATTTTAATTTAAGAGGCTTCAAATTGCCTCGTTCGACAAAATCTACTAAATAATTCCTGAGCTATGCTAAATGAAGACTTGCCCAAAGTCTATTTCGTACCAAATCATAATTGTTTATTATTTCGTACCAATTCACAAAGTTTTATTTCCTACTCAATGAATCGAGGAGTACCATATCGAGGATATGCCATTCAATGAAACAAAACATCGAAGTGCAACGTAACGGCTGAGAAAGTGGCTTTCACAGGGGCGCAAATGAGGGGGGTGTGACGCTCGAAGCCGTGTTGGACCGGTGTTGCCTTAATTTGGATAGTCAAACACTAAAATAGGGCTCAAATTCTCGACAGATCCCTAATTTTCCGACAAAAGCCCTCAAAATGTCATGTTTACCGACGATTTGGCAAGATTTGTTGGTCGCTTTCCCCCAAAACCACCACAAATCCCGCCTCTGTCTACGTAGCAGTATGGGTCGTCAATGTCGGGAATGTCAAAGTGGGAACTGTAGCTACACCTTTTTCCAAAAATCCGGGAATTTTTTAATGTTTTGAATCATCTTTGACCTAAAACTGTGCTATTTGAATTATTTCTAAATATTTTTAGGAACAAATGTAAAGCTAAATATAAAATAACATGGTTTTCCAAGAAACGCAAGCAAAAGAGAGAACGCAAGCAAAAGAGAGAACGCAAGCAAAAGAAAGAACGCAAGCAAACTTTTATTGTTTTTGCGAAATTTATCTGGACAAGGAAGCAACTGCAGTAATGAAAACGCTGTAGTGACTTTCTTGTAGTTGCAATTATGGAAAACATCGAATGACAACAAGAGCTGGTTGTTTTTTCCCTTTGTACAAGAACTGGTTATTTTTTAATCTCGCTGGTGAACCTATGCGCACTACTGTGGTGGATACGCCCTACAGGGGTGGATTATTATGCTTGTAGGGGTGGGTTATTATGTTGCCGTATCCACCAGTGTAAATGTAACTTCAAAAAATCAAAGGTGATTTTGTTTTGTATCAATCTGGGCCAGTATGGGGTCCACATTTTATAGCATTTGACCACCCTTGAGCACGGAGATGGCATCTTTAGAATTTTGAGAAAGTTACATTTCAAAACTTGAAAGGAAATTTCGTCTTTTAAGATTGAAATAGAATATAAAATGTTTGCGTTGGGAATTTCTCTCAACTCCAGCTAGTCAATAAAAATGAGGGAGCAGCGATAAAATATTTAGAGTCGCTTTAAGCCAATCTGAAATGCGTGGCCCCAATTTTGCCTATTAGGCCTGCCTATTATGCTAACATGTGAAGTTTCCGTTTCAGTTTCATTTTTATTTTCGAGTTTCCCTTCTTGATTTTTTACGATAACACGCCTACGCCAGGACGGAATATGTAGATGTGAGTCTCAAACAAATTATGTCAGTTACATGTAATATTGAAACAAGGCTTTACATCTAAATAAATTTGGGCTATGTTATTATTCCAAAACCTGTACAAACGTAACACTTAATATCCTTACTGTTATCAGGTATTATTATCACTTAATTTCCTTACTGACATCATTCTGAGCTTCTCAACCCATAGAAATATTTTTAAAAACTAAAAGACTAACCATTGTGTGTGTTCTTAAAACAAATAAATACATTTAGTGATTAACCAGTGATACACAGATTCCCAGTAATGGTCAACGACCTTTCACCGGTTTATTTTACAGGTAGACTTTGAAGGCATTCCCTTGGTATGGCTTTGAAGGCTACGAAGGCATTCCCTCGATATGGTATTGCCTTGATATACTGAGTACGGAATAAAAACTTGGGATTTGGCACGAAATAGACTTGGGTCAGTCAAGTCTATTTTACGGGCGGCTCGGGTTGGTGCTCTTTGTAAGCCCAATTCTTGGAGGTCTAATGTATAAGTGGAGGGTTAATGGACACACTCCTTGTAAATATATATTTTTGAGAGTTAATTTTGTCAAAAAGAGATACAAAATTTCAGCGTAAAGGTCCTTATAATTTTTAGCCGGTAAACAGACCCTACGCGTAAAAACCAAAATGTAATTCTTAGGCTATATAATGGCGTATAATTACAAGATTGTTTAAGTCGGGTTTTTATTTGTCCCCGTCAATTGGCCCCCAGGGGGCTAATTCTAGGATTTACGGTATCAACAGATCCTACCAGAAAATCATTCATTCATCATTCATTTGTTTTTATATTAAATTTTAACACAAACCACCAGTTGGGGTTGTATTATACTCAAATATAGATTTATAAAATGTGTGGGGCTCCACATACACACCAGTGGTAGAGCGGGAGCCCCATTTGACGTAAAGAATAACAGATAAAATTACAGAATAACAGTTACGATTACAGAATATCAGAACAACAGCAAACGTAGGAGACACTGCAACAATAGAATTGTATAACTTTACAGAAGGTGTAGGCATCCTTTTGCGGTATCTAAAAGTTGATCTTATCTATAAGCTTACGGTATCTATAAATATTTGCAGCAAGTTTATTGTGATTACTTTTTGTCATTAAAAAATCAAATTCAAACTCAGAAGAATAATTTGAAATACATCGAGGTACATATAAATCCCTTGTATCTTCAAAAGTTGTATATATTAGAAGAGTATGATATTCATCTCCAACTTCATTCGAGGTACACATATTACAATTACGTAAGCGATAATCAATGTTTGACCATCTTCCTGCTTCATCTGGAAGTTTCTGATTTGCTGATCTAAACTAGCACATGAAATGTGAGAGACTTGACGGTAATGCCCCAAAATAGTTTTCCATTTCAAAACTAAGTTAACTCTCCTTACCTTTTTGACAATAGTAATTCACTTCTAACATTTTGTCTTTGCCAACACATTTATCACTAAACACGGCGTTTGAGGCTACGATCGAGCATGTTTGTTTTTTTTCGCAAGCATTTCTAACGATATCTGTCGTTCCTGGGTAAATGCAAGTGCTTGAAGCCGTTGCGCTGGAACATATTGATGTGTAGCTAGGGCCACCATAATTTGCATCTACCACCTTAATGACGGTAGTATTTGGGCACTTTATTGAAAGCGTTGCATCTTCACAAGCTGCAACTTTCGCTAGCATGTCGCCGTATCCTACAAATAAATAATAATACTAACTATATAATACCTTTGCAGTCATAATAAAAATATTAATAAAACTTTTGATAATAATAATAATAACAATAATTATTTTCTTGAATGTTGTGAACTATCAGACAAGCACATGACATAATATGAACAGATGTGCTGGATTGGTAATTTTATTGAATGGTCAACAATAGAAAACGGATTTTAAAAATAGTTTACTTGGGGATAAAACAAAATAAGCAAAATCTTCATGCTCATAAAAGGTTAAGTGAAATCGAAACATTTCAGGCATTTCATTTAAAATTCCGAAATTTGGAGAAAGTTACTTTGACGCCCATCCAATACCCAAATGTAAACATGATCGTGACGCTCCTGGGTAGAGGAAATGTTCAAATCAATCCTCCATGAGTTCTAGCTATAAGACACCTCATGAAAAATAAAATTTTAAAACTGAAACAAATCAGGCTTCTGTTGAATAAACAGTTAAGCTGAAGATTCAGTGCGTTAAAAACTCCTCCCGAGATCCATTGCGTTCATCTTATAAACCCTGCAATCGTCTCTGATTCGTTAAACACAAGAAATCTCGGAAAGAGGTTTTTTCGCCATCACATTCAAGATGACTATCTCTTACCGTAGGCTTGACATATCTGAATCAATATGAAAGCAAACAAAAGTCCTCTTTGATTTGACATTCTTTCCAGCAGGAAAAGCTATGGAATAAATAAAAATTGTTTTAAGCTTACAAGTTTCAAACAGTTGTCTTTCAAAAACGTGTACTTTGCCAGCCGTGAGTGTTTTATAGTATCAGTAAAACAACGATAAAGACCATGGTCCGTATGGCAGAAAATAAAAACATGACTTTTGTTGTATTTATATGACCATTCCGTGATATCATTACATCAAATTAACGCGACCATGAAATTAAGGGGTCACAAAATTAAATTAACTTAATTCAACGAGATTGCAGAAAATGTCTTCATCATTAATATAGGAATAGTCTCTTTATGTCTTCATCATAAACATGGGAATAGTCTGTTTACATGTCTTCATCATAAATATAGGAATAGTCTCTTTACATGTCTTCATCATAAATATAGGAATAGCCTCTTTACATGTCTTCATCATAAATATAGGAATAGTCTCCTTTACATGTCTTCATCATAAACATGGGAATAGCCTCTTTACATGTCTTCATCATAAATATAGGAATAGTCTCCTTTACATGTCTTTGTCATAAACATGGGAATAGTCTCTTTACATGTCTTCATCATAAATATAGGAATAGTCTCTTTACATGTCTTCATCATAAATATAGGAATAGTCTCCTTTACATGTCTTTGTCACAAACATGGGAATAGTCTCTTTACATGTCTTCATCATAATTGTCATATAAAACAGTCGAGTCCTGAATTTTGGCATATAGAGAAGTTTGATAAACATAAACTAGTGAAATTAAAACAAATAAAATCTTAAAATTAAGTTGCATGCGGGCTGAAAAGCTGAAAACTATGCCCTGTCTTCGAGTGTGAAAAATCGCGTTGCGGTCGAACAATTTACGTGAGTTGTGTGTCTTTAGTGATGGGTCGTCGCTACATTTGCGTGGGTAGTTGATAATTTTTGGACAAACTTTTGCGTTAAACTTGTGTCGTGGGTGACCATTTTTGCGTGGGTAACTGATTTTGTGTGGGTCAATATTTTGGAGCGGTGGGTGAAACATTTATTTGTGGCATTTATTCTCTTCGAACGCAGCGAGAGCGAGAAAACTGTTGTAAAATAGCAGAGTAACGATGCAAAGCTAACGAGAAAAAACGGAGAATATACACAGTTTATTTAATTATTTTCTACTGAACATTTAAAAAAAAAAACAAAAATTGTCACCAGAATTATTAAATGTAGCTACCGCAATCCTTCTAAACAACGAAGAAATTCTAAAGTTATTTTTGAGGTTCGTTCTACAGGAGAAGTTATTAGAAAGGGGGCTTATTAGAGAACAGATTGATTTCAAAATGGAATAAGATAGGGAAATGAAAATTTTGTTTTATTTTCTATAAAAATGTTTTTTTTTCAAATGTTCGCTTTTCCATAAATTCAGACTACACGACAATTCCGTAAGTCAGCCAAAACCATATGAAAATTCCAAATTCCTGACAAACTTGGCGAGAACTTCTGTGAGACAACGGTAAAAAAAATTTTGAGTTGCCCGTTTCGAAACTGTTTTTCGACGGATTGCGTTATATTTGAGCTGAAATGAGTTGACATGATCCCCACCTCAACATGAAATACAGTCAAACTCCCTTCCATAGACTATGAACTCGCATACGTCGGATATATTCCCTTAAGTCAAGAAAAACTGGACAAACCTTTCGCATCCGCTCTTTCATTTTCAAATTAATTTGCATAAGTTGGAGTTTGTGTGAGTAGGATAGTTTTCCTTGGTCGATAACGGTCCGACTTTATGCGAGTTTGACTGTAGTTGAACAACTTTTGACATCTCCTAAGTTAAACCCTTTCAATACTTCTACCACGGGATTTCGGATGCCAAAATAGTGTCTACAGATAATTTCTTACCACATTAAACTCGACTTTCCGAATTTCCAAATTTCCGAATTTCCAAATTTCCGAATTTCCAAAAACAAATAGCGCTTTCATATGAAAAGTGTAAAACATGCAAACGACATACCTCGACCTGAAATTAACCTCCCACAAACTACTCCAAGATTCTTGATGCTCAGGAGTGCTTGAATTACATTTTTTTAAAAATTAGAGCCCTCAAACGACGATATTTTGGTTTACATTGCTCTAAAAGACAGGTTTACAGGTGTTTAAATTCAATTCCAAGACAACAACAAATATAACGTTGCTGATTGAAAATCTGCTGAGTCGCAATTAGATGAAATGTTCCGGCTCACATGCTGCCACCAATGAAACAGAATTACGGTCAATGGGTACACGTCCCTTTGTCAGACGGGGGAGGAGGAGAGGGGTGCCGTTGTAACTTTGCAAAACAACGCTGTTTTTATTTTTAGTACGCACACACTGAGGGAGTGGGCAGACTAAAAGCGTATACGTCTATTCATATTGTCAGCTTTTTTCATTGTTATTTTGCGTACATAGGGAAAGGGAGGGGTGCAAAATAGTCAAACTAGTGCATGCGTACTTTATAGATGTCCTCCCTATTCGAAGTACGACATTCTCCATAATATACCCACACTTATGAATATTTTGCTACTGATGAACCGTTAGTCAAAAAGTTGTTCAAAAAGAAAGTTCCGTTAAATCAAACATTACTTTAGGAATTTTGATTACCTGTAACTACACTCATTTTTCTTCTAAGAAAATGTAGTAGCCTCTTCCAGAAAATTAAGAAACTTTGCTAGAAAGAACAAGAGGTCAATCCGCAGTTAAGAAACTTGTTCATGTTCTTAAACCTCTTAAATCATATGACACTGTTTGGTTGAAACTATTTTTGTTAAATTGTTTGGTTTTGTTCAGTTCAGGCGAATAATAATAATACTGCATTTATTTTCGTTTATGGTTAGATTTATTTTTGTAATTTTCTGGACTCAAAAAGCTATGTTCAGGGGTTCTCAAACAAGCCCAGAGCCAAGTGTCTTATAAAATTCACATTGGAAAATTTTAGTATGGCCCCACTGTCAAGTAGTTTCCTATGAAAATTTAACATAGCTCAAAATACCCCCCCCCCCCCCCCTAGGTAGCACGTACCGGCCATCATACATCAGGGCGTATAGTGTACCCCCGGGAGAGAAGAACACCGCTCTCTCTGGCTCACATGCTGGGATCAATGCCTATTATGTAACGTACTACAGGTGTTTTCAATTTCAGATAAGACCAAATACCGTAAGAAATAGAATGTCAATTCATAGCCAGATTGATTTAAAATTTGAATCGAGTCAAAAGCAAACCACCACCAGCAGTTATATGCGTAGTTTGGGAAATTAGTCAAAACAGGTTTCTTTTTGTTGATGGGGGGTTAAATTAAATCGAGAGAATGGGAATTAGAATAAATCTACAGACACAAAACAAGGCGGGAAAAATAGAATTCTAGCCTTGTTCCCATTCTCTAAATTCGTTTCCCGCTCCCCGCTCTCTCGGTTAAAATTTAAAAAATTGCTGGCCACAACTGTTAGGTTGTATTAAACATCCACGTCCTTTATTTCGCTGATTCGAACACTTTTACGAAACGCGGGTCCATGTGCGATGAACAACGAATGTGTGTTTTCGTCATTCCCAGAATATCCAATCGCAGCTCTTCGTCTGTCTGTGATACGCCGTGGAAAGATTCGCCAGCCTTCGCTTGCTACCAATTTTCTTTAACACAACTTTCGTTTCTTCAGACTACTCCTCTCCATACATCATTGCCACTGCAAAAACCTCTTCGAAACAAGTGGGGGAAATAGAGGCTCTTTGAAAGTATAACTCAAAATTAGGTTTTTCAAATTGAAAGAAAGTCATCATTCGACAAAGTTACCAAAGCAACGGCAGTTTCTAAAATCAACTTCTGACGAAAGCAGAACAATTTCGATTTGGAATTCAAAACAAAATCAAATTTTAGTGGCTTTTTACACGTTTGAACTTTTTTGGGTCACATCACCTGGTAGGAAAAACAAAAAACTGAGGAGGTGTGCTCCCATGGATCTGAGGAGGAGGAGCCCCGTACATTTAAAGGTCTGTACTCCTACGGGTTTGAGTTTGTATTAGTCTATCCTTTGCTCCCAAATCAGTTTGCATTCGTCTAAACTTTGGTCCCACTCACAGTAATAATTTAAAATAATACTGCCACATACTTAATCTTCTAAGTATCATGACAATATATTGCGAAAATTATGCCTGGAGAAATAGAAATTTGAAAATTGGAAACAACCACTTTTCTAATAATTTCCGCACAGTCAAGCAATTACAATGAAGTCGTCACGTCACAATTGAAACCTGAATTGTGATTGGAAAGTAATTTAAATGGACCTACGCTGGAGCAACAGCTAAAACCGAAACACAAATACCCACCATACAACAAGAGCATATTTTGCAACAATAGTGAAATAGACACACCAATTTAAAAGCAGTTAGCCATTCAAGACACAGCAGATTCTTTCAAGCGGAAAATCAAAACAAACAAAGCCATGTTCAATGTTGGGTTGGATATAAAAAATTTCCCCTAATGTTGGGTGGTTTAGAATGAAACACATCATTAACGTTGGTGTACTGTTCGCATAATTTAGAATAAACTATAATAATTGAAAGATTTAGAAATTTGAGTAGTTGATTTAATCAAGATAAAATAAGATAAAATAAGTTCTCTTATTTTATTTTGATTTAATTCAATGAACATGTGATCAGAGTACAGATGTAATTAAAACGCGTTCTCTCTGAATATTATGGTTGGGTACGCACGAAAGTAGGAACATGGATGGGTGGCTTTTAGAAATCTCCGGGATCTGCTGACACCAACAAGCAAAAGTGCCAAAAAGAAAACTTATCAACATTTACGGAATTATGATATGCAGATAAACATTAAATAGATTAGAATAAATTAATGCAGGTAAATAAGATAAACAATCAAATGAACTAATAAATATACGCAAAAAAAACCAAAGCACCCAACGTTCATTAATTTTCAAAGCATCAAAACGGGATATTTAATTTCTCATGGGGTAGCACATGTACAAACCAACTTAATTAAAAGAATAAACTTGAAATATATGAAAATAATATAAAGTTATATCCTCATTTACCCAATCAAAATCAAAATCTTAACGATGCTTAGCAAATTGCTAATAAGAATGGTAGACGTGTCTCCCGAGCTTCGATTCGCTCAGCCGTTACACCAAGCGGAGGAAGAAGTGAAGGTGGTCCCGGTAGCAGTGGCGTAACGGAACCTGTTGAGACCCTTAGTTGAAGATAGTTTGAGGACCCCCATGTTTATAATATGATGTAAAGCAAAACAAGTTTGCGGGCCGCTGAACCTTAGGAGCCCTTAGTGATTGCTATACCCTAAACGCTAGCCCGTTATGCCATTGGTGGCAGCGACTAAGGTGGAACTGATGTGACTGTTCTCAGCTATAGGCAAATGGCCTTTCTTCACTTTCATATGGTCCTCAAATACAATCACGTGGAAACAATTTTCAGCCACTTTAGCTTTGACTTATAACGCCTTATAACGCCATATATAACTTCAAAGTTGCACAGAGTTAAAATGGCCGCCTCACATAAAAAAGCTTAATTCTACGCTCCTTTGGGGGCCCATGTACCGGGTGTTTCAAAAAAGACTACACGTTTGCAAATATAACTTAGACGAATTTTAGCTTCATTATTTCTGTTTCTGATTGCATTTAAAAAGAGGAACCTAAACTAAAATTTTGGTGTCTTGGTTGGCAAAATCAACTGAATAATCGCCTAATGAGACTAATACTTTTGCGGCTATAGCGGCTTTTCAACTTCGTTCACAGGGCTTTTTCATTCAGAAGAAATACCCCTGGTACCGAACTCGTGAATTCTTGCCGCATCGAAAAAATTTATTCTACTTTCGATCTTCATATTTTATTTTCGAATTTTGCAATCTGTCAAGATTCAGTAGAATGTTGATTTCGATGCTTATTGTTTCTCACAAGCCAATGAAAACGCATAACGGCCAGGTTGTTATCAGGGGTATTTTATGAGATAGCCCTGAGTACGAGGTTGGCGGCTTCTTCCAAAGCAGAGGTTGGTCTTTTCAACATCCTAAAAGCTTTGCAAATTTGTAGCCTTTTTGGAGGCACCTAATATTTAGAAATTATCTTTATGAATATACATGCAATGGGCATATGCTTCAAGAGCAGGACCCTGTAGCGTATTATGGTGTGAGATTCAGAAACCTTTTAAATAGTAGGAAATTATATTTAATTCATTGATTATAGATCAATATTTATTACATTGTAAATATTTTCCTAATATCTACCCTTAGTTACTCAAAATCTACAATCCTTGAAGAACGTTTTGAAACAGTTTGTCAACTTTACTTTCTTATGGTTAGTTTTTCCCCTGTTCTGTTCCCCCAAACAACAATCCTGATTTGCGGCAACTCATCGTGCATAATATAAGGGCAAAAGCAACTACAAAAACTGGTAAAAAAAAATTATGAAAAAACATGTTCTGGGGAACTTTAATCATGAGGGTAAACTATGTGATAGATATGGGCGAAAAATACCTTTGAAGTTGTTGATGAAATTGTAAGGGTGTTGCAAGGACTTTTGGTAAGCATTGTATTATATCTTGATTTGATATTTTAGTCTAACCCATTCGTTCACATTGTTTGAATGATTTCGGGTTGATTAATTGTAACGTCAATAGGCCTATATAATGGCTTGAAGCTACTACATTCTCGAAAAACAAAGACAGAACACGATCCAAAAAGACAGTTTACACGATAAAACCAAACACAACAAAAATCAAAGGATCTGCAAATTAAACTATTAACGTCAATAATTCTCGAAAACAACGACAGAATACGATCCTAAAACGACAGTTTACACGATAAAACCAAACGCAGCAAGAAATTTAAGAATCTGCAAAGAAAAATATTAACGTCAATGATTCTCAAAAACCCCGACAGAACACGATCACGATAAAACCCAGCACAAAACAAAAGTTCAAAAAGAATTACAAAGAAAACGATTGTTTAACCAGCTTTTTAGTGTCATATTTGCATAATACAGGCTAGTGTTCTTAAATAATGGCATATAGATCTATGTTTTCATCAATTACGAAGCTGCCAAATTCCCAAAAAACCACGACAGGACACCAACACGATCACAAAACGATAGTTTACACGGTAAAACCCAATAACACATACAAAATCAAAGAATCTACAAGGGAAATTATTGTCCAACCACCTGTCCAAGGTCTTATTTGCCTACATAGGCATACTGGCTAGTTGTTAAACAAAAGCCTCGTGAAATTCACGCGCAGCCAAATATTTACAGTTCTCCAAATGACTAGGCCTACATCATCCATTTTGTTCATCAAATCTGCGCGTTCATGCTCACGCGTATTTTACTTCATACTCGTTAACGTCACTATCTTCGTCAAGATCGCTTCCAGAAAGTTCATCTTCGTTTGCCAACAAATGTTTTCTTCCGTCGCTCATATTACCATTAGTTTCATAATTCCCGTTCGCATTTTTATGCAACTTTTTGCCTTTACAACAGTGGCATTCTGACGACGCTTTGCACACGACATGAATAAATAAATAAAGTGCAGCAAATAAGAGAACGATAAACAGTATGATTACACCAGTGAGTCCTTCTTTCGATTTTACGATCGTGTTAGCGATATGCCAGTACCACTTGTCATTATTTGCAATGACTTTCGCTAAAACGTAGCCGGAACCGTCATGAACGTTGGGTTCGATCTGAATTGCGGCACACAGAACTTGATAAACATCCACGTCATTGATTTCGCCGATTCGAACACTTTTACGAAACGCGGGTCCATGTGCGATGAACAACGAATGTGTGTTTTCGCCACTCCCTGAATATCCAATCGCAGCTCTTCGTTTGTCAGTTGGATCTGTGATACGCCGTGGAAAGATTCGCCAGCCTTCGCTTGCTACCACAACTAACGGCATGGTCCTGTTTTCGTGCTGGAAATGAAAATTTTCAGGCAACATCTCCTTTTTGTATACTTTCATGCTGGGGTGTGAACCATTCAGTTTTTCAAAAAGTATTTGGGTGTCAGTTAACTTCTTTGGCAAAATCATAGAAATAGGACCATCATCAATTACGTCATATGCTGTTTTTAGAACGTTATCTAGATAGTCCTCCAAGTAAACGTGCTTGTCCTTCACGAAATCGACAGCTGCAGCATCACTCGTAATTACGATGTTGATTTTGTCCAAAATTTTGAAATCAGTCAATCCTGCCAAAAATGTCGCCACTGCTTTGTCGATTTTCTTCAACGCAACTTTCGTCTCCTCAGACTCTTCTCGATACATCAACGCCGTTGCAAAAGGCTCTTCGAAATAAGCAGCGATGAACTTTGGTGATTTTTCCATCGTCAACCATTCTAGGATTTTCTTCATTCTCTCGTCCATCGACATCACAGGGCTCTTGATCTCAGAATGCAAAGTGAGCTCTTTGAACGGATCTACGATTTTCGTCCCGTTTCTATCCAAAGTGCACTGATAACCAGCTTTGTAGCCCCCAAAATCCACGTCATGCCCAGGCCAAAAGCACAGAGCACTCTTCGTATCATTGCGTTTTTCGTTCGTCACCCAAATCGGCTCAACAGCATCCCACCACTTTAGCTCCTTATTCCCAACATCAAAGCGTGCTCCCGTGCTTAAATCGTGCATCTTGTTCGAAACCATTCCGTGTTTTTCAGGATGCATCCCAGTGACGAGCGTGTGCAAGGAAGGAAGGGTTTCCGTCTGAAACGATGCTTTCTTGTGAGTTGTAAGGACACCATCGATTGCAAGCTTTTTCAGCGTCGGTAGATCGTGCTTGAGAAGCAAATCCCATTTTAATCCGCTGAACGCTAGCAAAACAACCGTTTTTTCTTCGTTCGGATCTTTCGCGTAATCGAGCACAAAACAGTCAACTCCAATTAAAAAAACTAACGAGAGCAGCCAACATGCTTCTTTAAAGAACACCATGCCTGTCTTGTCTAAAGCTTTTGAATTTTAAGAGGTTATATTTTACGCCAGCTTTCAGTTCTTAGCAAACGACAATGTTGCCCTTTTGCTGTTCTTATTTTTTTAAACAAATTGTATTGTACGTCCACTGTCAAGCTCAAGTCACCTGCTCTTTTGACAAATAATCTTGAGTTTTTCACAAAGATTTCAGCTTTGACTGTTTGTCGAATTGATCAAAACAGCTTTTCCTGTCCTCAATGCTCAGATAATCTCAAAGGTTTGATAGAACAAAATGCAAGCAATCGACGCAATAAGTTGAAGAGAATCGGTGCTGGTGTGAAACAAATCGTGTCTGGTGTTCTTTTCATTTCCTACCGATTGTTATTCCATGTGCCATGTGTTGTTGAAAAATTGATCACTTGACGTACTGTATGCCGTACAGCTGTGCTGACAAGGTCTTTCATATGATAATGAGGGTGTTAACATATATCTTTAGTTTTAACGGGTGGCCCAAGTGTCCGTTTCGTGGTCAGTTCCCATGGCAGCAAATTTACTCACTCGTGAATCCTGATGATACTACGGCGCATGCTCATAGGTTATTAAACTTTTCATAAATTCTATGTCGCAAAAGACATGTCGTAGTGATAACTTAAAGAGGAAAAACAGAGTATCCAATTTCATGGATATTTTCTTTCTTATTTCATAAAAAATATTGTTGTATAAATCTCTATCAATAAAGGTTCATTGGACATAACGATTCAATCTTCAGCCAGTAGCAGAGCCAGACAAAAAATAGTGGGGTGGACAAAATAAAGAATTAATTGCCGAGAGGTATAGCCAACCATTTTTACATCGATTTTGGTTGAAAACGACCGACGCCCCTACCTTCGGGTGTTCTTAGGAAACGCAATAAAAAGCTAAATCAACTGACAGTTCCTATTGTCATGCCAGCAAACTACGAGAGGTTAACAAAACCAAACACTGATGCACAGGCCCTGAATGAGTAAACAGATGTACAATACGATTGCCGCTCAGAAGGAAATGCGATTGCCGCTCAGGAGGAAATGCGATTGCAGCTCTGAGGAAATTCGATTGTTGATTATAGACTTGACACGTCAGTGGCTTTGTGGCTGTTGAACTGAATTGTGAATGCCAACAAGCGAATGGTAATCATAAAAGAAACGTTGGACAGCTGCGACAGCTAAAAATAGAGTAATTTGATAGGCTAACGCTAGCTAAAACGTTTTCTTTAAACGAGGCTGAACTAAGCAATAGAGAACAATGTGACTGTTTGCTGACTAGGCAATTTTCTTGAAACGAGGCAAACGTTTATGTCCAGCATTTTTTTCGTTTGATTACCAGTTGCTTGTTCACAAACAACTGGTGTAGGTGTAGCCAGTTTATGTTGATTATCATCATAATAAAAATAATAAATTGTTACCTTCAAACCTGATGGGGAGAAAAGCTCGAAATGTCGCAAAGAAATTTATCATATTCATTTATACATAAGTCGAATTCTTTTTAAATCTGTTTTTATTTATTATCATCGCTATAGCTTATTTAATTTCAGGACAAGTTAGGCAAAGGCTTTATAAGAGATAAAGTTAAAAGGAACTTTTTTGAAACTTTGAAATTTTGTTAAAATTGTTTGAATTTTGGACCGATTTTAGGTAAATTTGCAGTAAATTTTGTGTTTATGTTTCTAGATCGGAAATAAGTAACGCCTTGATTGCTTACTGCTGTACTTTTGTTTTAGAAGATTTTCCTCAAAAGCATGACATAAACATTTTCATGACATGAGCCCGTTTTAGGGCAACAAATCGTGCTTTGAGATAATTTTGAGTTTTCGTTCCATATCTTTGAGAATAAAATGCAATAGATTTTCGAGAAATTACAGCAAGCTTTAAGTCAATGATTCTAGATTGCAAATATGTAACGCCTTGATTGCTTAATATTGTAGTTTTATCAATATATTAAATTGAACAGCAACATATTTTTTGGACACCGGTATATTATATGATATAAATTAAATATATATATATATATATATATATATATGATATGTTTTGACATTAAATCAACCTCGTTGCTTTAATTGCGATTTGAAAGTTTAAAATTTGAGCAACCAGGTTGTTTTAATGTCAAAATAAGAACTGGAGAGGAATCGCGCACCTTCAAATTGACTTGAAAGCTCACAAATGAAAAAAATTTCAATTGCCAGTTTTCGAAAGGTAAATGTGATCGCAAGTGTCTAGATGATATCCTAAACTCTACGTTCTTTTGAGCACAATTTGAGGTTTATAATCTCAAGGATTTCGAGTTACAGCCCTGCAAATGGAGATTTTTGGGGTCACCGGTAGAAAATGAGTGCATTAGAAATTATGACTTGCGAATCTGTCGCTCAGTTTTCAGAGAGCTATCCAGTTCTAAGTTAGGAGCTAAAATTTGCCTTGGAACCCACTATCAGGAGAAAATTTCTTACCCAATCTATATTGAATATGATATTACCGACTTTTTCGCGATTTTAGCCATAAGGTACCAACGTTTATCGGGATTTTACCCCCCCCCCTCCCCAGCCTTAGCAGTTCTCGCGAGTTCATTCATTTTTAGCAAATCTCCTCACAAACGAGTTGCGCACAAAGACGTAAAATTAGCCAGTTTTTGGAGACAAAACTCTGAGAATTTCCCATGGTCGTAACCACAAATCTTCCCTGGTATTTGATAACACTAACATCACATTATCTGACCAGATACCCAGAATGATGTGGCCAGTCAAAAAATATTTTGTTTCCACAATCAACTTTTGTTCACATTTCATTTTTAGATCCTATTTTTGAAAAACAGTTAACTTAATATTAATACACGTCTTTTTTTACCATAAACTATTCAAGGCGTAGTCTGTGACGCAGAATACAGGTTTCTTTAGTTTACTATCAGGTGTACCAGCAAAAGAGCAGTCATCGTCATAAGGAAATTGCCATGTGTGTGGTAAACCACACGCATGATTTCTTTGATGCGTGTGATTCACACTTGTACCAAAATGTCCTTTATTCCTGGTAATAGATGCTTTATTCCTGAAAAATTGATTGTTTAGCAAAAGCATCTCCAAGCCACAATTTTAATTTCATCGTTCTTGGATTTGTGATTTATAAATTGTCAAAAACCGCGTATTTCTACAATGTTGTTCAGAGTGAAGTAATTTCAAAACTTGGCACTTGCAAACGCCAAGAATTTAATAACTTAAAAAGGGCAATGTGGGTTTGAAGCAACCAAATTGATGTCAATATAAAAAATCAATAAAAAAATGTTGCCTTTCAAGACTGAGCAGTCG